>APFE031562989.1:0-24794 GCA_000404065.3 Pinus taeda
ATAATAAGGGAATAAAAAGAAAATATTATATATGAGAATTAAAAAAAAAACCTCAGAGTAAAAAAAGTTTAAATAGATGGAAAGGAAAAAGAGGGGAAAAGATCCAAAACTAGAAGGAACGTAATAATTTTGAGGAGAGAATAGGGATTCAATTTTTATTGATTTTCCAATCGTCATCTCTATTCATATTTGTGACAACTCGCTTTCCGATCTCGATTACCATCGACATCACCAAATTATCCAGGTTCAAGATTAGAGAGTTTTGATTCCTTGAAGCTTATATGCCTCAATGACATGCTATCTTGTCAGCAGTAATGGAGATTCATCACAGTTCCTTGACTGCTGGATCCTACAGGGGGTTTGAAAACAACGAATACATCGAAACCTGATAGGATGCATCGGAGGTACCTTGGTCCTCGCTTTCATTAATGGTGATGGACCTCACATTGGTTAACAGTTGACCTTAATGGCTAGTAATCCAATGAGATTACTGCACATTCGACCTCAACACATATATTCATGTGAAGTAAACTCTACAAGGAAAGGGGAGAACATGGTTTCCTGCAGAAGGATTTCTTGCAGAGAAGTTCAACAATTGCATTTCCTACAACAAAGCACTTATTTCTTGAAGAATGAATTTCCAGCAGAACATTTTCTTAAAGAATCTGGCAAGTACTAATCATCTTCATTATTAGTTGAGGCTACAAAATTACACGATCTTGCACATGATATGGTTTCGAGGTGGTGTACGATTCCACAGTGAGTGTAGTCGTCACCGAAGGTACTTGACCATTGTAAGGTAAGATCGAGCAGGTACATTTGGCATTAGAATACTTAAGGTAAAAAGGTAATGGTACGAAACTTTTGAATTTGCATGAATACAAGTCACGACCACCCTCACAGAATAAGGTGGTGATGAGTCGTTGTGCCATAACACGAGTCCCCATTCCCAATTATTATTTCGATTATCTTCCCAACATTTATCCCATAGAACGTATCATGATGGTAATCATGATCACGTTCCACGTTGTTCGATGTTGCCTTATTACCCTACACCTTTCCTAAAATAAAACATTCTTGTTGTTATCATATTTGAATTATCTTGCTTGGTCTCAAATGCATATCAAAGAATTGATTGAACTTTGCTCCCTCCCACTCCTAGCCACTATTGAAAATGCGATCTGCTGTCAGATTCAAACCTCAGGGTGAATTATTTGACGCTTACCCACAGGGTAGGAAGTGTTTGGAGAAGGCAAGACAATTGCCTCTGTTCTTAATGTTTAACGAGCATAATTTAGAAGTGATGAAGTCTTTTTCTCCAAACCTAAATGGCGACAGGGCACAGGTGGGTAACATTAAGTTCAGATTGACGGAGGAGCTGGTAGCCCAAGCTTGTGGAATTCCATAGGAAGGAGAGTGTTGGCTTAAAAACCAATGATTCAACAAGGATAAGTCTGCACCATTCCTCAGAAAAAAGCATGCAGACAAGAACTGGACCAAGGGGATTCCACAGGATTACCTTAGAAGTAAGTACTGACGTCTCTTGTTTCTCTTGCAGAAGTATATCACATGTGAAGGTTGTTTTGGATTAGCTTTCTTGTTTCATATTCATCTCCTTGACCATTTCCGAGAAAAACCCTTGAATTTACCATATTATCTTAGAATGTCTTTGTTGAAGATGGCTACTTTTGCCAAGGAGAGTGTATCACATATAGAGGAGAACCTATATCATCATGGCCTTATCAAATTATCATGACAGAGGTTTTGAAGAAACATAATAAAACATGAGAACAATTTTTAGTAGAGAATTACTTTGTGGATGATGAGAAAGAGCCTGATTTATCAGAAACTAAATAGGTAGAACCAATGGAGAAGCCAAGAAAGAAACCTCAGATTTGTGGTCAGCCGACAGGGGATGTTAAGAAATATGAGGAGATGGTGGTGATCAAGGAAACTAAAGGGAAGAAGCCTAAGCTGTCAAAAGGTAACCCTGCTCCTACTAGGCATTTTATGAGAAGCCAGTGAATGAAGTTAACGATAAAGGAAACTTCAGAGGAGGAGGTACATCAAATTGAAATTAAGAATAAGGATAAGAAGCCCCGAGACTTATCTAAGGGGAAGCAAGTAAATATTGATTCAACTGTGTTCATTGATAAAAAAATATTTGGAAGTTGCGTCTTTCTGTGACCCATAGGAAAGTGGGGAGAAAATAGTCGAAGGTTGAAGAGAGCGGGAAGAACCAAGTCTGCCTCAGTCCTCTCAAGGGAAGCATGGGGATGAGGAAACCTCTAAAAAGAAGGATTCTGTGAAGGAGATGGAGGAAGCTATCGCCGAGCTCACTATGTATGAACAGGTTCTTCAGAGGGAAAATGAAACTCTAAAAGAGAATGCCCTACGTCTGCAAAAAGAACTGGAAGAGTGGAAAGCGAAGCATCAGAAGGCATGCCGAGTAATGAAGAAAAACCAGGCTCAGATCGAGAACCTGCAAAAAAATAATGAAGAATATTAAGGTACGGTTTAGAAAGCTGAGTCCAGCATGGCGCAACTTGATCACTTGGCTGCAGTAGCTGCAACATAGGGCACATAATGATGTGCAACATTTTTTCTTGCATAAAAAAATGTAAAGATCTAGGTGTGGGGGAGATGTTGAGTCCCAATTTTGTCCATTTTTAATAATGTTCTAAGGCCTTTCTCCCCCCTATTTTTAACTCTTTTTTTCCTTCGTGACTCTCTTTTTTCCATATCTTATGTGTTTTAACCAAAAGGGTGTTGTGGGCTTTAAGGTATGCAAATTAGTCTAAAAAGTATCATTTCACTTTATTCTTGAGTATTTCTAAAGTTAAATGATACTTGATTGAATTATCTACAACTTTAAGAGTGCTGACCAAATACTATGCAGATCAACTATCTTTCAAAGAAGTTTTGTGATTTCCTACAGAGTCATCGATTTCCTATAGATACATTGATTTCTTGTAACCGCTTCAATTTCTCACAGCGATCTCGATGGTTGAGTATGTTCTAGCTAGCCTCTAAGAGAACGAAAACATGGGTTTTTTCAATAAATCCATCTACATGGATACTCTCCTATTGGATGCCTAAAAAATTCCACCGAAACCACCCAGATCTTCAAACCTCTTATGTATGGTCGTAATGGGAATCATCCTCAGCAACCCACTGAGATTAGTTTGATCCATACTTTCAGTCATGGATCAAAATTATCATGCTTATTTTTATTGTCTTTTCCAGTTATTATTAACAGATAGTTACAATATTTCAGTTTTCCTAATTTGGGCAAGGTTATGCCTCTGTATTTGTATAAATACTTTTATGTTTCATTTGTAAAGGGGAGGCTGAGATACAAGACTTTGATACTATTGTAATACTTGTTCATATTAATAAAAAGTTAATCTTCCATTGATCTTGTTGTGTAGACTCCTTTAGCAGTTAAAGGAGTTGTGAGTAAGAGAGGGGCCCCTTTACTCACAACTCCCATAGTTGTAGGTTGTGTTCTTGTAATTATTGTCATGAGTTGATAGAGTTGTTACACAAATTTTGATTCCTCTTTTCTAAATTGTAGCAGCACATGTGTGATGAATATGTTTGGAGTATTTGAGTAGACTTTAATCTTACATGGCAAATTGTTGAATTGATTCAATTGTTGTTTGATTTATCTATTATCTTTTTTTGATCAGCATCAACAATTTCTAGAGCTTTAGAGGAATGATTAAATCCTCTCCATAGTCTTTTCTACTAAGTGTTGATGGGAAAAAAGGACATTGAAGTTGTGTGTGTAGGTGATTTTGTTTAGGAAAACACTTAAAGTATTAGCCTGCATACATTTTGTGAAACATCTCACAAGGTTACCTACCCTTGGTTGATAATTTATGTTTGTCAAATTATAAGTCTATAATTTGCCCAAGCAGGGTCCACTCAAGCTTTTCCGTCTAGTGGAAAATAATGGAGATTTGTAAACATTGGCGGTGGTTTGCAAGAACTCTTACCATTATGGAAGAAAACAAATGATGGAGTAACAAAGACTGTGCAGATGGCAGTCAAAAATTACATTAGAAGAATATAGTAAGGTGAGAGGCAGCGCTGGGAGGCACTGTTTTATCAAACAGGTCTCAACTCACAGCTAAACAATGTTTGGTGTCCCTTTTCACTAAAGACCGTCGATTACTTAACTTACTCCATGGACATAATGGATTTTCTTGGATAAACCCCTGTTTGGCAAGTGGTTGAGTGTAGAGCCACGTGAGGATGTGAGAGTTCATTGGATGCAAAAAAGAGTTGAATTTGGTTTCCCTTTTCACTAAAGACCATCAGTTACTTAAGTTTCTCCATGGACATAATGGATTTTCTTGCAAAAAACCTAGATTGGAAAGTGGCCGGGTGTAGAGCCACATGAGGATGTGAGAGTTCCTTGGATGCAAAAAAGAGTTGCGCAGAAACCCAGTGAATGAATTTGTACGCCAGCATTAAATTTTCCATTATTCCCATCTAGGTTTCATAAGACTGTAAATATGTAAATTATATTCGATTATCGATATTTGCGCATATCTTGTCCCTTATGGATAGGGAAATTCCAATCCTTATTTCTGTGGGTAAAATGGACAAAGTAGTGGGTGATCTAGGTCAAGTGGGCATATACATGTAATTATGCATGGCAATGCTTGATATGAGCTCATCAAGGATAGTGGCTCAGGCAACATCAAGGTGGCCATGCTTACATGAGACATGCAAAACAAAGAGATGGTGGTATTCACATATTGGAAGGAGCAGGACCATTGCGTATATAAGAAGAGTAATCTCATTGACACCCTTGTGTATTCTCAAGAGGATGTTGCGTAGTTGCATAAACAATCGCTCCATGGGATCGTACAATGAGAAAGAGCGTGATGTGTTAGCGAAGGACACATAGTGACACAACCATAATATGATGGTGTTGGAACCATGGTAGTTGTTCTTGTGACGTATGTGTGACTGCTGACCTTAGAGCTTGATATTATTTTTGTTCAAAATTATGGCTCATAATTTTCTGACATATTGTAACAGGGGAGCCACATCTTGTAACATGAATAACCCAAAAAATTGTACAACAATTTTTTAAATTTTGGTTACAGGCATGTTTTATTTCATGTTAATTTTATTGTTATGCTTACAAAGAAACCCTGCAAAACAAAATTAAAACTTGGGACACTGTATATGGGAAATATTTTTTAAGAACCCCACTAGTGTCACTAGCTGGTCTTACACAAGCCATTTGAAACATTGATTTTTCGGTTTTCCCAGAACAATAACAGAGGAAAAGACAGACAATATTGTAGCTAAACAACTCAACCCAATAAAACAGATAAATCCAACAGACGACCAAACATCTGAGTAGGTGTGGTGGACATGGGTAGTGGAGGAAGGGAGAGTGACAGAGAACTAGATGCAGGCTGGAGTAGTTAGTGGTAGAGTAGAGAAGAGAAGAATTGGGGTCTTACAAGAAAGAGGAAGGGAAATTGATAGGAAGAGAAATATGCACAAAGGAAGAGTGCATAATAGATCAGAAGATTAGTGTGCATCCTGTAGTTCAGCATTTACAGGTGGATTAGGATCGTGTAGTAATAATGCAAGAAAGCATGGTTGTTTGACTATACCTAGCTTGGGATGAGCCAAGATTTGTGTCGAGAGCTTGTTGGAGGTTGAATGTGACCATAATTAAATATAGAATGTAAATTCAAATGTAATTAAATGAAAATGACCTGAAATGTAAATTTTTAATGGAGGGGAAAACAATTATGGGATATTTTTATTAAAAAATTAAAATATTCCTTAAATGCATTAGAAAAATCAGAGAGTTGAGGGTTTTTCATAGAGGCTTGGATTCAAGTGTGTCTCATTGTCATTGTAAATAGCGTTTTAGTGGATGCGTAAGGGGGGCGTGAGAGGTTGTGTAGCCTCCCTCGTGCCATGGCCGGGAGGCCTGCTTAATATGTAATTTTTTGATATGGGAATGAAAAGGAATATGCATTTCACGTAGTCCCTTTGTGTTGTAGTAGTATGTGATTTATTTTTCTATTGATATGTGTTTTCTTTGCAGCATTTGTGTAGATAGTTTGTTGTTTACATACTTTTCCAAGATTATGTTTTTGTAAATGCGCGTTCTAGCTTGTTATTGTCATGTGCAACAATTTATTTGCAAGAAGTTTGTGTGATTTAGCATTTGTGTCAAAATTTCTTTTTAGTTTCTTTTTGGTGGCCCTCCTGCCCAAGTGGGACCCCAACAACACCATTTGTGTTGAAAGCCCTTAGGCTTGACTATATGAGGGTGCGCTATTTTGGGGTCATCTTATTCTCACTGAACTTTAACTCAGTGAGCATACCAGTTCTTTCTTACCCTTCACCGCAAAGCCTTCAGGCTGCTTCATGTAGATCTGCTCTTCCAAATCCCTGTGAAGAAATTTTGTCTTCACATCCATCTGTTCTACCTCAAAATCAAAAGCAGTAGCAACAGATAAAAGTAATTTAATAGAAGCTACCTTGGAAACAAGAGAAAAAATAACACCAAAATCAATTCCTGGCACCTGGGAATAACCTTTTGCTACCAATCGAGCTTTGTATTTCTCCACCTTTCCTCCGCATTGTCTTCTTATTGAAACCCCCATTTGCTAAAGGGGTTTTCCCTTCCAGCTGGCAAATCCACAAGATCCAACCCAATTTTGTGCAAAGATGCCATTTCATCAACCATGGCCTCTTTCTAGAGTTTGCCATCCTCTAAATCTACTGCTTCCTTCATAGCTTTTGGATCACCATTAGTAACAAATAAAGCAAAATTTGAACAGAAAGTAGATGGACTATACCTTTCTGGTTGCCTTCTTTCTTGAACTGATCTTCTCACACCCAGAGTTTGTGGCTCTTCATCTTTTGATTCCTTCTTTGTTGTAGAGTCTAAATTTTCTTCCTTAAGCTCAAAATCTATCTTCTCAGGTTCGTTTGGTTGGACTTCATGTTTAATAACATATTTCACCTCTCTGAACACCACATCCTGGTTGTACACACCCTTCCTTGTTACTGGGTTCCAAAGCTTATAACCCTTTAAACCATCCTTATACCTAATAAAGATGCACTTATTATATTTACTGTCCAACTTGGTTCGTTTCTCCTTTGGAACATGTACATACACATCACATCCAAATACCCTCAGATGTGAAAGAGAGGGTTTCTTACCAGTCCATACCTCTTCTGGAGTCTTATCCCCCAACGCTGATGAAGGTGATCTATTGACCATGTAACCTGCTGTCTCCACCACCTCTGCCCAGAATTCCTATCCTAACCCGGCACAATTGAGCATGCGTCTTGCCCTTTCCATCAACGTCTTTTTCATTCTTTCTACAACTCCATTTTGCTTAGGTGTATATGGAGTAGTCTTCTGTCGTGCTATACCACACTTCTTACAAAATTCTTCAAATTACTTACTGGAAAACTCTCCACCATTATCTGTCCTTAGCACCTTTATCTTCTTCTCTGTCTGGTTTTCTGCCAGAGCCTTAAATTCTTTAAACCTGTCAAAGACTTCGGATTTATTCTTAAGGAAATATATCCATGTATTCCTTGAGAAGACATATATAAATGATACATAGTACACATACTTACCCAATGATGGAACCTTCATAGGTCCAAACACATCACTGTGCACAAGTTCTAATATCTATTTTACCCTCTTACAACCAGAGGGAAAACTCACCCGATTCTACTTCCCATATACACAATTTTCACAGAAATAAAAATCCAAAGAGCTATTACTCATACCTTCTACCATACCTTTACCATCAAGTATTTGAAGGCCCTTCTCTCCAAGATTTCCAAGCCTTTGATGCCATAGAATGGTCTTCTCTCGAGAGACCACTAGATTTTCTGCTCCACTTTCAGGAACCACGGAACTATTGCACCCATCAACAATAGTGTTACCTTGCAACTTGTACAGAGTTCCAATTCAAACTCGCCACATCAATACCAGTGCCCCCTAAACCATCTTGCATGTATCCTTCTCGAACACTATTTTTACACCTGCATCATCTAGCTTGCTTACAGAAATTAGATTTCTGGCTAATGCAGGAATATGCAGAACACCCGAAAGTGTTCTAACCCTTCCACCTTGCAACTTCATCTTTACTTTTACGCGAGCAATGATTCTAGCCTTCCTGTCATCCCCCAAGAGGACATCACCGCCATCATATTTCTCATACTCATAGAACAACTCTCTATGGGGAGTGAAGTGAAAGGATGCACCTGAGTTAATCAACTATGCCTCATGATCTACATGTGTACTTGAAGAAGCCAAGTACACATCCCCACCTTCATCTGAGGTGGTTTTCGCCTCTGCAGAAGGAGCATCATCAGATCCCTTTCCTTTATCAGGAGCTTTAGATTTACAGGTCCTTTTGTAGTGCCCTTCCTTTCTGCATTTCCAGCACACCACCTTTACAGGTTTTCCTGGAGATTTAGATCTCCCTCTAGATTTAGATCTCCCACTCGATGACTTATTTTTGTTTCTATTCTCGCTCTCCATGTTTTTCCATCTCATCTCCTCCATTAACAAGGATGAGACTATTTCATCAAACTGCAAGGTAGGTGTATTGCTACCTATTGCAATAACCCGACTATCCTATGAATTTGGTAGAGAACACAACAAACTAATGCACTTATCTTTGTCTGAAATTTTAATATCAACAGATGATAACTGACTTACCATAGAATGAAATGAGTTTATATGCTCTGTCACTGAGTCTCCATCTTTCATCCTCAGGTTATACAACTTTTTCCACAGGAATAGTTTATTCACTAGAGAGTTAGATTGGTACAAAGTCCCTAACTTGTCCACAAAGCCTTAGCCATAGCTTCGCTTGATACATTTAGCAATACTGAATCTGAGACACACAATCATATTGTCCTATTTGCCTTCCGATCTAGCTTCTTTCATTCTTCACCAGACAATCTCATTGGTTTAGTACCTAGATCTACCACGATCCACTCATCTTTATCCACCAACAGATCCTCGATCTTGAGTTTTGACAACTCAAAACTCTGACCATTAAATTTCTCGATCTTTATATTTCCATTGCTCGCCATCTTCTTTTACCACCAGAATTGATATCGCATATCTGCCACTGAATAGGGTCTACCACAGGCCCAAGCAAAACCCCTTAGCAATAAAGGCATCCCCTTGAAGCCAAAACAACTCTGATACCAAATGTAGGTTTTAACCCCGTACATAAATTACTTGCATACAAATTCTAAAACACAGAAAATAAATAATGCGAGAGCATAACACATAAAACACATATACACAGAGATTTTCCCTTGGATCCCAAAACCGGGACTACCAGCTTAATTTTTCATGTTGGCTTGTATGGGCTTGACGCAGGTTCAAAGGTGATTTAGCCAAGAAAATCCCAGTACTACTGGCCCTTTCGACAACATTCCACAGATCATGGATTGAGGTCTCACCTGAATTAGTATGGGAGGGTGCTAGAACCAACTTTTCGCACCTTGGGGATGTTTGATGAGCTTATGCGGGTCCAAATTTTGACCCTGCGCACATGTCGCTACTCGCACTTGTTATTCCTTCGCAACTTGCGATGTTGCTTTTGCACAGCCAAACTCAGGGTGCAACCCATATAATACCCAAGTTCCTTGCTATTCAATATGTTATTACCAGATTACTTAACTTATTTGTGTAAGACTAATGATTATTACAGCATATTCAACAATCATATCAGTGCACACAATAAATAAAATAGTATAAATCTAAAGAAGTAAATGCACAAGCAGATACATAGAAATATGAATCAACTTCTCTTTATTATTCTTCGATCAAGATTACAGACTCGACACTGCCCTACGCAATCAGCTGCAGGGGTCTGCACTTAGCTACAGACTCTACTAGGCCTCTGCGCACTCAGCTACAGAGCCTCTTCCTACTACTACAACCCAATACAGTTAGACTCTTACTCTATGCTCTAACCATTCGCATTCATCTCTCCTCCTTCTTCACTATATTTACAACTTAGAGCCTCACTCTATTTATACAATCGCATGGTTCGTGGACTATGGGTAGGCCGACATGACTCTACATTACATTTCAATACTTTAGGGTGGACAACTCTATGACTCATCCTATACATCGCGCTCCGCGCTCGCAATTCGCAGAGCCTTTATAATACACTTAACCAAAACTTGGGCTTTGAGCCCCAAAACATGTTGTGGGGGGATTCACACCCAACAGGCCCCCAACATGATCATCGTGACTCATCCCGAGTCACTGTGTTAGTGTGGAAATCTTAGCACGGAGCCCCTCCAACTGGTCCTGTACTGCTCGGAGGTCTGCGATGCACTGTTCGGTGGTTTGCTAGACCTACTGCATTCTTGCTTCTGAATCATCCATGTTTGAATCATGTCCTTACCTTGGTAACAACATCTGGTGCATGTGTTTATATTCCCACTCCCTTGTCCGACTCCTCAAGTCGCGAAGACTATGCTTTGGCTAGGTAGTCAGAGAGCCGGCCCACCCGTGTAGGGTTTCAAGTGACTTCCATTTACTTTGCCTGGGAAGGGTTCTCCATTTAGTTTTACAAGCTGGACCACGCCTCCGTCTGTGACCTCCACTACCACATATGGTCCTAGCTAGTGCATTATGAATTTTCCCAGAATTTTTTCAAACTTACTGTCATATAGTAGTACTAAGTCATTTATCTTGAAGGTGTGCAACTTGATATGGCGGTCGTGCCACGCCTTTTCACGCTGCTTTTTTACTTGCTGATGAAATCCAGCCATAAATTGTTGTTCGTCGAGTTCTTCTACTTGCGTGAGCCTTTCTTCCAGAGCTTCGCAGCCCGTCATGCCTGTGAGCGTTGCTATTTGCAGACTAGGTATGATGTATTCCATCGGCATGACAACTTCCGTCTTATCAATTTCTTGCATGCTGTCCTGTATGCTCATAAGACGGTAGGTACGCTCAGGTCCCAATTGTTTCGTTGCATGTTACATACTTTGGTCAACGCAGTCTCTAGTATTTTGTTGAATGCCTCGAGTGTCCCATTGGCCTGTGGGTGGTACGATGTACTTTTTTGATGATACACCTGGAACTCTTCTGTGAGCACGCTGATGGTTTCATTCAAGAAATGTGTTCCGCGATCACTCATTAAGATTTTCGGACAATGAAATCATGCCAACATGTGTTTGAAGAAAAACTTCGTAGCCATAGCGGCCGTGCAGTCCTTGACTAGCTGTGCTTCCACCCATCATGTCAGGTACTCTGTCGTGGTGATGATGTAGTGCGAACCCGTCTTTCCCTAAGGTTTGATCAGGCCCACAAAATCGATTGCCCATTTTTTAAATGATTGCAGTGTCATTTGGGGATTTAGTGGCATCTCGTCCCTTCGTGATGGTTTTCTAGTCCTTTGACATATATCGCAGGCCTTACAGTGCGCTTTCGAATCTTGGTGCAGGGTTGGCCACCATAACCCTGCATGAAGAATCTTCTGTGTAGTCGCGCATCCTGCATAGTGTCCTCCTATAGCGCCCCCAATGTGCTTCCACAAGGATCTAACCTCATTCAAATTCAGGTATGCAATATCTCATCGTTTCCCATCCTGTAGAGGTGCCTCGCGATGAAAGAAAAGTCCATCGCACGCACCACCAATTCCTTCTTCTGCTAGACTGAGTATTCCTTTGGCGCAGTCCTTATTGTTAGAAAATGGATTATATCTTTGAAGTGTCCATCCGCGATGCGCACTGCAAAGAGCTGTGCATCAGGTAGTCCCTCCTCCAAATTCGTTGGTTCCTCACCCATCTCAATTTGTGACAAGTGATCCAGCCTTGCGTTTAAGCATCCTATCTTTACTATGACCTCAAAATCATATTCTTGAAATAATAAGAGCCATCTGCATATGTGCCCCCCCCGACACAGGCTTATTCACCAGGTATTTCAACGTGGAATGGTCGGTATACATCTTGAAATGTCCCCTGAGTAAATAGTGTCGGTACTTTTGGAGAGCGTATACCATTACCAACCCCTCGTGCTCAGTGGTAGAGTAGTTATTTTCTACTTTGGACAATATTTGACTCCCAAACACAATCGGGTGACCCACACCCTCCATGCCCTCCTGTGTGAGTACGACTCCCAACATGATACATGACACATCAACATGTACATGAAATTCCACATCCCATTTTGGGAAGATTAGGATTGGAGCAGAGGCCAATTTCCCCTTCAGGACATCCAAAATCTTCATGCAATCATCATTCCGGCAATATGTAACATATTTTTTCAATAGATTTTCCATCGACGTGGTTATTTGGGCATAACTTTTGATGAACTTCCTATAGTATCCAGTGTGTGCCAAGGTAGTGCGCAGTTTTTTAACACTTCGCGGTGCTTCCAAATTTAGGATAACAGAAATCTTCGCAGGGTCCATCATCAGTCCTTGTTTGTAGACCACATGTCCCAACAAGTTTCCAAAGGGAACAAGGAATGTGCACTTCTTAAGGTTCAACACAATTTGGTGTTGGCAGAAAGTTTCCAGCATCAAGCGTAAGCTCGCTACATGGTGCTTAACTAATCCAAAGACATTCCAATCATCCATATAGACCTCCAAGAACTTGTGAATGTATTTTTTGAACGTTGCCACAACGATGCGCAAAAATATAGCTGGTGTGTTCTTCAGTCCAAACGGCATAACGGTGTATTTAAAGCAGCCCCATTCTGTTGTGAAGGTCGTTTTTCTCCTATCCTCTAGCACGATCTTGATCTGATGGTACCCTGAGAACCCATATGTGAATGAGTATGCTTCTTGACTGCCAACATTCTCCACTACTTCATCTGTGAATGGTGTTGGGAATGGATTGTGTACACACGCGTCATTCAGCTTCTTGAGGTCTACGCATATTCTTATTTCACCCTTTCATTTATTTTCTGTACTACCATAGGACTCACCCAGTCAGACTCTTCCACTGGTTCAATAATTCCGGTAGCGAGCATTTTGTCTAATTCATCACGGACCTTTTCTTTATACTTTGGATTCAAGCGATAAGGCCGCTGCTTAACTAGCTTCGCGTCAAGTTTCAGGGTGATCTTTATTATCCCTAAATCACCAACGATCCCTTTTAAGTCTGTAATTTTGGTCGAGAACAAGTCTTGTTATTCGTGGAGTAACTTAGCTACCTTATCCACGGTGGCATCATCCCAATAGTCCCCAAGTGTTGTGTACTTCAGCTCTGCCTCCATTCCAATGTTGACCTGCTTCGTCTTTAGTGCACGGTGATGTCGGGGTCTTCAAGTGATGGTCCGCGAATCTCGCGATAGCCTTCCATTTCTGAAATGATAATGTTTCGTGGGTCATCATCATCCTCCTCAACATTTACATTATAACACTCTAGTGCGCAACTCAATTGTGTCGCCCACTCTGGCTGAAGTACTTCCATTAGCTCCTAGGGTATTTTGAAGATAGCTGTTTTTATTTCCTGTAGCGCATCATCAACATTATCTGACCAACGATCTTCAAACGTGATGGTTAATAGAAATACCCCAAGAAATATATCCCATTCACTTGTTCCATGGCGGAGCTCGGTCTCAGTATACCAATTCATGGGTATGACATCCAAGGTATGATAGAATAAATGTACCATTTCAGGTTGTGGCTCTTCCCCATAGACCTTGGTCCATTTTGCGAGGTGTGCGCATGGATCATCTCGTCCATCATATTTGTCAACTAGCCATATTTGTGGTTTTCCAAATCGTAGGCGCATCATTCTTCGACATTTGTGCCAGTCCTCAAAATTTCCTTGATGTGTACCCCACCAGCGTGCGAGTGTTACACACAGTGCCCACTTCAGCGCATCAAACCGCTATTGTTCTGGTATTGTGCCTTCAAACTTTCTCAGGAATTCATACACCACTGAAAATCCATCATATGTCGGCAACTCCCTTGCCTCTATTATCACTCAACACAGTGATCTAATCATGATGTTGCAATTAAGCTTTGTTACATCGTGCAACCGATTTTGCCATTGTTCTACTTCTTCGTCTGAATTTGAAGTGCAGGAGCTTTTGCGCTCCCACAAAATTCTTCCATCTGCAGTCAGATTCACCCAATCCTGTTCTTGTGCCATTATCTTTTAAATATAATCAAGATCGTCATCACTATCATCATCATGCACCGGTTAGTGTATCACGCTCCTTCGGCTGGATCTAGCAGTACGACTATGCGTAGAGACTTTTTCTCAAACATCATTTTGCGCTTCTTCATATTTATGACTCCGTTCATATCGGTGTCCCAGTATATTCCTAGTAGCATGGGATAGGGATTACTATCATCGACAATCTCTACCACTTCAAAATCAACCTATGCGCTTGCACCTTCAATATCGATTGTTACCCCTTGCAATCTTCCCATGGGAAAAATCTTCTGTTGGTTTTCCATTCATAACTGAATAGGGGACCATTGTAATGCAATTCTGCCCATGCATTCCCATGTTTGCTTTGGTAGTACATTCACGTCTGAACCGAGATCCAGGATTACCTAATCCATTTCATACTAGCCGATTTGTGCAGTCAACCTCATTTCCCTTCCTATTTACAATGCATTCTTTCCAAGGTTCTGGACCACACGCGCACCTAGTGATAATTTCTTGTAGTCCTTTGACTACCTTGCTGTCGCGCAATAGTTTCATGCATGTCTCCAGAAAGGTAGTGAGAATTGAAGGATCCATCCCTGGTTCTAGTTGATCCCTACTACCTGAAGTGGAGGCCTCCGTGAAGCTCTTCTTAGCTTCCATGAATGTCTCCTTCGCACATTCTAAATCAAATTTGGGTTCCTTTGTAGGAGCCTTGCGAACCCATGCACTTTCTTCGAGCTGCTTCCCTTTATCATCACCAGTGGTCATATTGCTCCTGAGCATCATGTTTACATTTGGGTCTTCTTCACGCAGCTCAGACCTCATCATCTGTAAATTCTGAGTCGGAGGGGGCTAGAGCACCCCCTTTTCGTGCATCCTCGCTATCAGCGAAGGGCAGTCTTCTGCCTCATGATCAAAATGAGTAAAGTACTAACATGATGTTCTTGTCGAGATTGTGCAATCGCGGGCATAGTGCCCTGGCCCTCCGCAATTGTAACAAATTAGTTGTCCACGACCCCTTTCAGGTCCCATTCCACCTCAACCTCAACAACGCCCTTGAAATCCATCACACGCCATCCCTGCATTTGGGTTGAGGACTCACATTTAAGTTTACACACTATAGGTAGGAGTCTGATCCATCATTAGTTCATAGCTTCAGCAGGTGCATTCATCATGGCCTACTGACCTTTAGAAATTACAAAACAATTGTTGGGATGTCTGTGTATACTTCTGCAACAGATAATAATTATCCGTAGTGTGTTTTCCTCCTATTTAATAGATCGCATACCATAATGTAGGCATCGTGCTCGACCCTTACCTATGCCTCAGGTCTTAACAACATCGACCCTCCTCCTACTAAGTAGTTCGTGAACATTGGACAATGGTCCTTGTCATGCCCTTACCCTTTGCATTTTATGCACCATACTTCCTCGCCCGCCTCCGGCCATGGTGTCCTGTCCTGTTTCAAACTTTGCATTTTAAGATACGGATTCTATAGTTGCGTGTGGATTTGTTGGACTCCCAACCGAGGGTCTTGTATAGGGGTCTCATGTAATCTCATTACCATCTCCAACGCTTCGAACTGGGTGGAAATTTTTTTCTGTGACAGCGACGTCCTTAAGTGTGGCATAAGTGATGCTACAAACTATGCATGATGTTTTCCATCTGTCAATTGGCTTCGCAAATCGTACTCTTCAGCCTTTGGTCCAGATCCTAGGGGGTCTTTCCGAGGAGCATTGCGATCTCCTTAAACCTGATGATTGATTGTGTTTCTGATTTTGGCTTTCTAAATTCCCTGTTTAGCGTAGCCTGAATATCTACGATTCCTGTGTTTGGGTGGTCATTAGAATGCTTGATATACCATGTTAATGTGTGATCCTGCAGCACGCTTACCACTGTAGCCTTTTTAATATTGTCATCCATGACACCTTGTGCTTCCCATACTGCTCTTACCATGAACGAGAATTGGTCCATATTTTCATTCCCCACTCCTTTGAATACCGGTAGTTTGATCGCACTCACCATACTGAAATGTGGTGGTGGCGGAGGTGGGGTGGTTGGAGATGGAGGTGAGGAGAGTGAGATGGGTGGAAGTGTGGGTGGAGGTGGTAAACATGGAATTCACTACCTTCTCAAACTGACCGTGCTTCTTGGAGAAACTTTCAAGAGTTCTTCCTCACTTTTCCATGAGGGTGAAATTAAGGGACTGGTTTCTAATTCTTCGCTACCTCCGCTTCTATAGATCTTCAAGCTTTGTGTAGCTCCAAACATTAAACTATTCACATAACCCAATTTTCACACAATAACATCTTAATCCAAGTGTTCAAATATTTAATATACTTACCTTACGATCCCTTGAGGAAATGTCGCTCTACCTCACTGTAGCTAATGGTCATGTCTACCGCAAACTTAGTGATAAATCCTCCTATTATTCAGTTGAGCCAATGGTCCACAACTCACACGATCTTATCTCCTGACGCTTCTAGTCTACGCACTAATTTCGGAGTCCACACTATTGGTTTGTCGAGTCTACACCTTCCCTGGCTATCTGCTAACTTCGTGATCCACTCATACAGCTTAGAAGGAAAGGATGCAAAGAAAATTTCATGGATTTCCATATACAGGTAGCGCTCCAACCACTGTTCCTTAGATAATCGTGAAGTTCTATTTTCCTGCATCGCCAACCACTCTTCAATTTCTTTCTTTGTTGGATTTTAGTGGCACAACATTAAACATCCCTTATGCAGATCCCGGTCCTAGCAACGGAGCCATTTGTTGGCTTGTATGGGCCTGACCCAGGTTCAAAGTTGATTTAGCCAAGCAAATCTCGGTACTACTGGCCCTTTTAGTAATAGTCTGTGGAGCGCAGATTGAGGTCTCACCTGAAGTAGTATGAGAGGGTGCTTGAACCAAGTTTTCGCACCCTGGGCATGTTTGATGAGCTTTTGGGGGTCTGCGGTTTGACCTTGTGTGCACGTCGCTACGCACACTTGTTATTCCTTCACAATCTGTGGTGTTGCTTCTGCGTAGCCCTACTCGGGGCACAACCCGTATAATACCCAGGTTCCTTCCTATTCAATCTCTTATTACCTGATTACTTAACTTATTTTTGTAAGACTAATGATTATTACAACATATTAAGAAATCATATCAGTGTGTGTGATAAATAAAATAGTATAAATGTAAAGAACACAATGCACAAGAAGATACATAGAAATAGGAATCAACTTCTCTATATTATTCTTCGATCAAGATTACAGACTCGACACTGCCCTACGCGCTCAACTGCAGGGGTCCGCACACTCAGCTGCGGACTCTACTAGGCCTCTACACACTCAGCTGCAGAGCCTCTTCCTACTACTACGACCCAATACACAGACTCATACTCTATGCTCGAACCATTCGCATTCATCTCTCCTCCTTCTTCGCTACCTTTACAACTTAGAGCCTCGCTCTATTTATACAATCCCATGGTCCAGGGACCATGGGTAGGCCAACATGACTTTTCATTACATTACAATACTTTAAGGCGGACAACCCTATGACTCATCCTATACTTCGCACTCTGCACCCGCAATTTGCGAAGCCTTTACAATACACTTGACCAAAACTTGGGCTTTGAGCCCCAAAACATGTTGTGGGGGGATTCCATGCCCAACATTTCATTATGTTCCTTTCAATTTTACAATACATATATATACATGCTGAAGCATCCAATACCATGGACCAAAAACCATGGCGTCCAAAACCATGGACCAAAAACCATTACTTCCAAAACCATGTGTGAAAAACATGCAAAAAACTATAGGCAGGTCCACCCAACCTAATATAGGGTCCAAAACCGAAATTTTACAAGGCACTGCCCTAGACCCCATAGAGTGGGGTTACCTGCACCCCTCAAACCCCCTGTGACTCCCCCTGCTATGCATCGGCACAACGAAGGGGAGCTTCGTCCCCCTTCTAAACCCCTGGTTAACTATGTGGGCTAGTCATGGAAAGAATATAACACAACCCAACAATTGGCAGTGGAGGAAGGGAGAGTGAAAAATAACTCTATTCAGGTTGCAGTAGTTTGTGTTAGAGTAGAGTAGAGAAGAAGAGTGTGGGGTCTTGCAAGTAGAGGCTAGGACGCCAATGGGAGTAGAGAAGAGATGGGGTCTCGCAAGAAAGAGGATGGGATGCTGATAGGAAGAGAAATATGAAAAAAGGGTGAATGTAGAGTAGATCAAAATAATAGTGTGTAGCCTACAGTTCATCATTCATAGTTGGATTGGGATCATGCAGTAGTAGTGAAAGTGAGCATGGCTGTTTGACTATACCTAGCATGGGACTAGCCAAGATTTGTGTCGAGGACCTGTTGGAGGTTGAATGTGACCATAATTAAATATAGAATGTAAATTCAAATGTAATGAAATGAAAATGACATGAGGTGTAAACTTTTAATGGAGGGAAAAATAATTGTGGGATATTTTTATTAAAAGATTTAAATATTCCTTAAATGCATTAGAAAAATTTGAAGGTTGGGGGTTTTTCATAGAGGTTTGAATTCAAGCTTGTCTCTCATTGGCAATGTAAATAATGTTTTAGTGGATGCGTAAGGAGGGTGTGAGAGGATGTGTAGCCTCCTTGCTGTCATGGCAGGGAGGCGTGCATGATATGTAAATTTTTGATATGGGAATGAAAAGGAATCTGTATTTCATCTAGTCCCTTTGCGTTGTATTAGTATGTGATTTATTTTTATATTCATATGTATTTTATTTGCATCGGTTCTGTGAGTTCATTTACAACATTTGTGTAAATAGTTTGTTGTTTACATACTTTTGCAGGATTATGTTTTTGCGACTATGAGTTCTATCTTGTTATTGTCATGTAAAATAATTTATTTGTAAGCAATTTGTGTGTTTCAATAATGGTGTCAAAAAATCTTTTTAGTGTTTTTTTGGGTGGCCCTACTAGCCAAGAGGGCCGCCAACAACACAATTTGTGTTGATGGGCCTTAGGATCCACTATATAGGGATGCATGACATTGGAGTCAACTTCTTCTCACTCACCTTCAACTCAATGGTGCCCGACTAGTTCAAGGACCTACTGGGTCCCCACCAAGTTAGGGTCAGGGTTCTCTTCATGTCCCAACTACACTAAATGAGGTCTCAACTACTTTGACATCCTTCTTAGTGCATATGCAATTCTTTTGGCTAGCATTTCATGTTTCTTGTTGCGCACCACTCCAATCCCATCTCTAAGTGCGACTCAACACTCTCTTCTATTCTTCATACTAGCATTCTCATGCTCTCTAATTAAGTTTCTTCAATTGGAACCCAACATTTGGACACACATGATAATCACAAATAAATACAGAGGTTTGAGGCAAAAAAATAAAATAATACATAGATTCAAACACACAGGAATACTTGTATTGAAATGAAAATGATTACATATGGACTCTCAACCTTGACCCAAAATTTCCCTGTCCAATTCCCTCAACCTACCTTTTTCAAGGATTGGGTGCCCCCTAATATCTCATAGGCTTCCTATTTAAAAACAAAACCCTAGCAGAATTGGGAATCTCATCCTATACCATGACAAGATTTTAAATATTTGGTTAAAACTTAGAAAAATATGATAAAATCATGTTCTTTGTTACCGAGTGTCATGAAATCCTTTTCAAATCATATGGGAATACATTTTGGTTGGGAGTGGGGTCAATGCTCCTACATCAATGATCATCTATAATGTCTGTAGAGGGATGCAATCTTTTGAGGTGCAATTTTTTAAGTTTTGCACTATAAAAAGGGTTTTCACATCAAGAGATTTATTCCCTCTTGGCTCTTACTATATATGTGGTTAAGATGGGTCTACACTAGTCAAATGACATAGATTGGAATGATTTACTATGATTATATTATAATGGATTGAAATACCATTGGTTAAAAAACATTGAAAGCATGCTAAGGAGAGTGTTTGGATATGTCGCTTATGCACATCTCCTAAACGAGTTAGCAAATAATTTAGACAACAGGGGGGAAAACGTATATTTTTTAGCTACAGTCATGAATCTAAGGCATATAAAATATATAATTCAATAACCAAAAAGGTCATAATCAATAGAGATGTGCAGTTCATGGAAGAGGAACCATAGGATGGAAGTTTGGAGAAGATAATTAATGTAGTAGCAACTCTACCACAGAAAGATAGAGAAACTAGCAGCAACAAGTAATTTGTCAATGGTGACTCCTCCTATTCCTATTCAAGCTCAACAAGGTAGTCCTTAAGTGATATCATCAACAATCAATAGGACAATGTAAAACATTCAAGAAAATACCCCTCCAAGTGTGCAATAAAGATAAGAAACTCCACATTCTCCAAGTACATCTTGAAGTGACACATAAAATCCATCTTTGGCAAGCTTGAGAAGACAAAATTTCAGAAATGTTTGTAACAATTATGAGAAAAATGAAGGAGAAAGAAGCACAGGTCTGAATTCTTTATTTTCTCATGTAGATGATCCAATTAATTTTGAATATGCAATTAAGGAAGAAAAAAGGGTAGTAGCAATGGATGAAGAAATAGAGGAAATAGAAAAGAATTATACATGGCAATTAGGGAATCTTCCACAATGAAAAGAAGTCATGGGTGTAAAGTGGGTCTATAATACCAAAATAAATGTTGAAGGAAGTATTGAAAGGCATAAAGTAAGGCTTGTCATTAAGGGATACAAACAACAATGAAAAAGAGATTATGCTAAAATATTCACGGCAATCGCCAGAATGGAGGCATTGTGGAAAGTTTTAGGAATAACAACTTAACACAAACTCAAGGTATATCAAAAGGACATGAAATCAACATTTGTGAATGGAGTATTGAAAGAGGAAGTGTATATGGAGAAGCTACCTATTTATGAGGTTCAAGGATAAGAAGACAAAGTGTATAGATTGAAAAAGTGTTGAAAATAACAAGAAGAAATTTTGAAAATAACATCAAGAAAATCCCTAATTTAATCCTTGAATTAAATTGTGAATAAAATTATAATTCCATATCTCATAACAACTTGTAGTAGTTAACTAAGTTAATTTAACTTAGTTGGCTCAATTAATTGTAGTTGAGGGTCTAACTAGAGTTATGTAGAGTGTCTCCTGCAATTAGGAACACTAGTTGAGATTATTTTTGAGTTTTAATTATTTAATTTAGTGTAACTGAGTTAAAGTAAGTTAAACTAGTTCCAATTGATGGACGAATTAGTGGTAGGTCTAGCAGTGGGTGTAACTTGCAGTAGTGGGGTGTAACCTACAGTAGTGGGATCCTACTTGTAGAAGTGCGTTGTATCCTGCAATAGTGGGGTGTTTCCTGTCGACCAATGGGGTTTTGATTGAAGTGTAGTGTGGTGCTCCCTGTAGTGATCAACCACTAAACTAAATATTCACTCATAATTAACTCATGCATGTTAGATCAGAAAAAGACATGCATGCCAGATCAAACTAGTTGGCATGCGAACAAATTTCACATGCCAAAGACTTTGTTCATCCATTCATGTATATCTTCAATGTTTTTCACTTTAATTAACTATACTTAAAGTAAGCAAGAGTGTCTAATATAATCCTTGTTCAAATGTAGTAATTAATTCATATTTTTCAAAATTCAATACTTAAATTAAATGGCAAAAACGTTAGTTATACGACCTTGTTTATTAAAATTAAGATTATATTTTAGTTTTATTTTCAAAATCCATCTTTTATATTCTTATAATTATTTAATAAATAATAATAATATTTAAAAAATTAAAGATATTATAAATTATGTAATTTAAATTTAAATTTATAAAATTCGACCTTCATTAAATTAATTATAATTTGTAGACAATCAAAGGTAAAATATAACTTCTTTTTACCTTAGTTGCATGTATCTTGATTTTAGAATTTGAAACTTACTTTTATGTATCATGATTTTAGAATTTGAAACTTTTAGTGTTGACTTGGAAGGGGTTAGAAACGCAGTGAAATGGTTTGTCCATTCAATTTTCAAAACGTAAGAAGTTAGATGATAATTGACTTAATATTGTTACTTAGATGATTATTGACTTAATATTGTTTTTGCTAATTATATAAAAAACCGTGAAGGGGTAATTGTGGGTGGTTTATAATTTTTTTGGGATGATGTGAATTAATTTATTTTAGAGTTTGGGCTAAAATTTTAATATTTAAGTATACGTTTGTTAGGAAATTTTATAACAAAGAAGATTTTATCATTTATAAAATACAACTCTAGTGTATTTTACGAATTTCATATCTTTTTAGATTTATTTATTTATTTTTTTCAGAATATAGGTGATTGCAAAGTCTTTTAAATTTATTGTTTTTTTTTTCCTTTTCCTTTGTAGAGTTAGCAAACTCCATGGAAAACATGGCAACATAAAGAAATTTCATAATAATGAATATATATGAATGTAGGCTTTTCTGAGTAGAATTGTTTGGAAAAATGCTTTCAGGATCTATCACTTGAATGTATTAGTTGTTGACGCATTTTGAACCAACTAATGTGGTTCATCATCAAGAAAATAAGACAGAGAAAATTTAATCCAACATAGATATATAAAGAACAAAATGTCAATAGAAAATGGCCGTTAAAAAATATTAAAACTAATCAATTAACAATTAACAATTAAGAATAAATATAAATATTAATTAAAAAAAATATTATTATTATTGAAAAAATTAGTTATAAAATGAATTAAGAGAATAATCTATTAATATTAGGGGAATAAAATGATATTTAAAAGAAAGATGAAATAGTATTAAGAATATTAGATAAAAAAATAAAAATAAAAATATATATAAATAATAAATTTTACTATTATATTATATATATGGGGGATAATAAGAGTAAAGAAATAAAATAAATATTAACAATAAAGAAATAGTTATAAACCAATATAAACTTCTATTGCTACTTAATAAAAATTATTAAAGAACAAAATAACTATATAATATCAATAAATTAATGAAAATAAAGAATTAAGATTATATTAAGATTAAATGATAAATTTAATAAATAAATAAATAAAATAAATAATAAGAGAATAAAACGGAAAAGATTATATAGCAGAATTTAAAAAATAAATAAAAAACAAAACAACAGAATAAAAAATATTAAAATAAATGGAAAGGAAAATGAGGGGAAAGGCCAAGAACCAGAAGGAACATAAGAATAAGAGAATTTCTAGGAGAGAACATGAATTTAAATTTTATTTTTTCTCCAATTGTCATCTCTGTTTAGATGGGTGGCAGCTCGCTTTTCTCTCGATTTTCACTTTGAACTTTCTCCAATGAAAATAAAAAATCCTAATAAGGACAAAAGTATCCTCAATGTAAATGTGGTGCTTTATTTTAAAAGAATGTTCTCAAATTCCTGGTCACTTCAGATCTCAAGTCTTCTCAGTTCTATTTATTTATAAATTTAATTTATATTTATAGTATATTCCTAATCCATATTATTCTTAATACTATCTTATTTGATTTTTATTAATTCATTTTATCTCCTAATATTTTACCCTTATTTTATTAAGTTATTGAATATTAATATTTATTTATATTATATTTATTTAATATCAAACTAATACTACATTTTTTTATATATCAATTTATCCCCGAATTAATATGATTTATTCCCCTAAATCATTTTTTTAAATAATTATATAATTTCTATATTATTTATATTATCTTATGGTTAATTGATCATTAAATATTTTTCAGCAATCATTTTCTTCGACGTTGTGTTCTTTATATATCCCAAGTTGGATCAAATTTTGATTCATCTTATTGTCGCTGATGATGAACTACTTTAGTTAGTTCGAAACACATCAACAACTTATCAACAACTAATACATTCATGTGATGGATCCTAAAGGCATTTTTCTAAATAATGAACATAAAAAAAGCCCTAGTAATAATAAAAAAAATTATTATCATTTATGAAATGCAAGTCCTACCCACTTCAAAAATTACATACATTCACAAATGATTTTAATAATATAATATATCACAAAGTATTTTACTAAATAACGCGAAACGCTAACTATGCAACCTTGTTTATTAAATTTAAATCTATCATTTTAGTTTATTTCAAAATCCAATTCTTTTATTATTCTTATAGTATTAATTAATTGTAAATATAGATAGTAGATTACTCATTTAAAAAATAATGCATATTTTATAACTCATTTTCATTGTGAATTAATTGAATTTAAAATTTAAATTTAAATTTTAAATTTAAATAAAAACTTCACATTTGTTAATTTTATTTTGTAGACATCCAATGAAAAAATGTAACTTGTTTTTACATTAATGGCATGTTTCATGACTCTAGAATTTGAAGCTTTTAGTGTTGACTTGGAAGGGGTTAGAAAAGTAGTGAAATGGTTTGTCCATTCAATTTTCTAAACTTAAGAAGTTAGACGATAATTAATTTAATATTGGTTTCCTTGATTATATAGAAAAATGGAAAAGGGTATGTGTGGGTTGTTTATAATTTTGAGAGATAATGTGAATTAATTTATTTTAGAAGTAGAAGTTTATTTTGAGATAATTAAGTAGAAGTTTTATTTTTAAATTAAAGTTAAGAAATTTTATAACAATGAA
>APFE031562990.1:0-16991 GCA_000404065.3 Pinus taeda
TGAGGCTTGGCAAAAGAAGACAACAAAGTGTCGAAGGATTCTGTTGGAGGGTGTGAAGGATCACATTGTATCCAGCCTACATAGAAAGGATTCTCCATACTTGATGTGGAAAGTGTTGACAGATTTATTCCAAAGAAAGAGCAACTAGAGGAAGTTGGCACTCAAGGATAAACTCAGAAACATTAAGTGTGAGAAAGGAGACAGTATGCCCAAGTATCTCACGAAGTTAACCCAATGGTGGGATGAGCTGTGAAGTGTGGGGATGACTGTCGATGATGAGGAATTGGTGAGCTTGGCTCTCCTTGGTCTTCCGAAGAGTTGGCATTCCTATCAAGACTCTGTCAATGGTCAGGAGAAATTGCCAGGATGGGAGAGGCTTTGGTCTGATCTTGTGTAAGAGGAGATCAGGCGGAATACCAGGGACGGATCTTCATCAAAGGCATCTGATGAAGAAAATTGCGCTTTGGCTACCAAAGCAAAGAAGGGGAAGAACAAGAAAGCTTCTCATTCTAGTGTGAAAGGCAAGAAGCAGGACATGTCTAAGGTGAAGTGCTTTCACTGTCACCAGCACGGACATTATGCCACAAATTGTCCGCAGAAGAAGAAAAATAAGCAAGTTGTTGGATCTGCAGCAGGAGAGGCCTTAGCCTCATAGTTTGAGCTGGATTTTTCGTTGATCGCATGCTTGGTATCAAGTGTTATGGGATCGGTATGGTTCTTGGACAGTGGTGCGTCTTTTCACATGACAGGAGATCGAGATTTGTTTTCTGATCTGGATGAGAGAGATCTTGGAGTGCACATCGAGATGGGCGATGATGGTAGATACAGTGCGACCAGTATCAGTACCATTTCCTTTAAGAGGGAGTCTAGTAAACCCTTTGTATTGAAGGAAGTGATGCATGTTCCAGGATTGAAGAAGAATCTTATCTCTGTGGTGATGTTAAAAGACAAGGGATATGATGTTGTCTTCAGCGAGGGAAAGGCTTTCCTGCGCAGTAAGACAACTGGAGAAACTCGGAAGATAGGGGTTCGAGTCAAGAACCTTTATCAATTGCATGTAGATGGATGCGCAGCAATGGTATGCAAGGTAGAAGGATTGGTGAGCCGAGATGATGGCGAGCTGTGGCATCGGAGATTGAGCCACCTTCACCATGGAGCCTTGAAGGTACTGCAGTAGATTTCTACTGGGCTTCCTAAAGGCACTCTTGCGCAGTCAGATCAGTGAAAGGGGTGTATTTTGGGAAAATTTGTGAAAGCCACCTTTCACGAGAAGGATAGTCGCGCCACGACAATCCTCGAGAGAATTCACACACACGTGTGTGGACCTTTCTCAGTAGCTTCGACAGCAAAGCACAAGTACTATGTGATCTTTGTTGATGATTTCTCTCAAAAGTGCTGGATCTTCTTCATGCAGAAGAAGAGCGAGACATACTCAAAGTTCTGTGAGTTCAAAGCACTGGTCGAGAAGGAATCGAGGAAGAAGGTGAAGGCTCTTAGGAGCGACAATGGTGGTGAATTCATCTCTTGTGAGTTCAAGGACTTCTGCAGCGCAGAAGGGATTCGAAGAGAGCTCATAGCTCCCCATAACCCATAGCAGAACGAGGTTGCTGAGCGGAAGAACAGAACTATCGTGGGTGCTACACGGGCGATGTTGCATGATCAACGTCTACCCCTTCACTTGTGGGCGGAGGCATGCAATACTGCAGTATATGTGCAAAACCATTGTCCTCACAAGATACTTGGCATGAGTACACCTGAGGATGCTTATTCTGGTAAGAGGCCTGCTATTTCCCATTTGAGGATTTTTGGTTCTCCTGTTTACATGCATGTGACGAAGGATACCAGGAAGAAGCTGGAGCCAACCGTAGAGGTTGGGATATTTGTGGGGTACACTGATACGCCCCACAACTATCGTGTGTATTTGCCAGATAGTCGCAAGACTATTGTGTGACGGGATATCAAATTTCAGGAGGAGAAAGCCATGAAGTGTTCGCTTGAGAGGGAGCCACACTTGCATGCAGATGAAGAGCTATTAGTTCCTAAGGATGAGCTTCAGGATGTGGATCAGCCACAAGATGAATTTCATGGAGTGGAAGATACCACTCATGCAGCGCCAACCATCAGAGGGTGAAAGCGCACTACAGAAGCTGAGCGACTAGCTCAAGATGCAGAGAGGGTTGTAGGACCACCTACAGCACAGCGCAGACAGAGATAGTCACCTGATCGGTACACTGGATACATGGCTCTTGTGAGCAAATGTGTCATGACTGAGCCATCCTCTTTCGAGGAAGCTGTCGAGGATCCCACATGGGTAGATGCCATGGTGGAAGAGTATGATTCGATTGTCAGAAATAGTGCATGGGAGATTGTCCCAAGATCAGAGGGGAAATCAGTGGTGGGTTCGAGATGGATCTACAAAGTGAAGCAGGCAGCTGACGGGAGTGTGGAGAAGTACAAGGCAAGATTTGTGCTCGAGGCTTCTCATAGATAGAGGGGATCGATTATGAAGAGACCTTTGCACTTGTTGCAAGGTATTCTTCCATATGGACGATTCTTGCTCTCTTAGCGCAAATGGAGTGGCACATCCATCAGATGGATGTGAAGACTGTGTTCCTCAACGGAGTCATTGAGGAGGAGGTGTACATAGAGCATCCCGAAGGTTTCGAGATCTTCAGCAGTGAGTCGCATGTGTGCAGGCTCAAGAGAGTGCTGTATGGGTTGAAACAAGCACCTCGTGCTTGGTACACATGGATAGACAGTTATTTCACTAGACTTGGATTCTCCAAGAGTGAGGCAGATCCTAACCTATACCAGATTGTGGTGGAGGGTAAGTTGTTGATCATTGTACTTATGTAGTGATTGATTTTGACGGAGATGAGCTATTGATATTTCTGCAAGGAGGATCTGCCTAGAGAGTTTGGATGAAGGACTTGGCCTCCTTCATTATTCCTGGGATTGGAAATTTGCAGCGCAGTGATGGACTATTTGTTTCTTAGGGTAAGTATGCCCGGGAGATACTGGAGAAGTTCAAACAAGCATGCTGCAAGCCTGTTGATATCCTCTTCCTGGAGGTTGGAGGAAGGAGATGCTACTTCAGCGGAGGTAGTGGATGCCACTGTTTATTGACAGGTGGGTGGGGTACTATGTATCTGGTTCAATACACGACCGATATATGCTATGCTGTAAACAGCTTTCACAAGCTATGGTTAAGCCAACCAACTCTTCTGGAGGCAGGCAAGCATGTATTGTGTTATCTCAGAGGACATCAGGAATATGGATTGTGGTACAGATAGTAGGATGAGGGAAGCTAATGTGGCTTCACGGATGCAGATTGGGCAGGGAGCCCAACGGACAGAAAGAGCACATCTAGAGGGATCTTCAGTATCGGGTCGACAACAGTTTCTTGGTACAGCAGGAAGCAGAGATCTGTGGAACTCAATTCAGCAGAGGCCGAGTATATGGCAGCAAGTTTGGCTACATGCTAGGCTATATGGATGAGGAAGACCCTGGTCGGGTTGTTCGGGTCACACTTGGAGCCTACTGTGATTTATTGTGATAACCAGAGTTGCATTAAACTCTTGGCTAATCCAGTATTTCATGATAGATCCAAGCACATCGACATCAAGTACCATCATATCAGAGATTGTGTGCAAAGGAGAATCATGTTACTTTCATACATTCCCACGGAGGATGAGGATGCTGATATCTTGACGAAGGCACTCACCAGGAGCAAATTCGAATACCACAGAGGCAAGATAAGGGTTGCAGATTATCCATATCTTGTTGAGAGGGAGTGTTGAAAATGCAACAAGATGATGGAGCTTAGTGTTACAGAAAAATATCGTCACCATGACTATTTGCCGTCAGTATGGGTTTATCATCACTTATACTATCCTCCTAAGCAAGTCTCAGACCTTAGCTCTTTTTGTCAAGCTTTGAAAATGAGAGAAAGACATTGAAAAATCAATAAAGCTCTGGTTCCGCACTTTCTCTCACTTTTCCCTGCGGGCCCACACCCTTTGTTCATATTACCTGCGTATCTGCACGCTCTGTCTGTAAAGGGGTGGGTGTGTACCCCTGTAAAAGTCAAAAAGGCGCAAGTTTATTCTAAAAAACTCACTTTGGGTTAATTCTAGATGATTCTAGAAGGAATTTTGACGTGGATTGTTTGCTCCAAGGTGGTTCATGCATCCCAAAATAGAAGGAGCTAATCCCTTGATAGGAGGAGCCATCCCTTTGAAGGAGGGCTTAATCCCTTTGAAGGAGGACCTAGTAACTTCCCTCCATTGCACTATAAATTAAGGAATTGGGTTAGTTGCTGGGGAGGTTAGAAGCTGAACATTTTTGAGGGTAAATGCTAGTGGAATTGGGACTTCCTAGTTAAGCTTGAGAGGAAAGATCACATACCTTTTGACTTCATTGGGAAGTGAGTGAAACTTGTCAAAGTAGAGGAGACTTCTTGTCGGACCCTGGGAGGAGCTTGTACAGCATCAAGGCACAGGTTGTAAAGTTCTTCTTTGATTTGAATTAATACAATCAGATTCATTTTTCTCAACAAATTGTCTCATGTGGTTTGTTTCATAATCTCCTTGATCATTATGATGGATATGCTTTATGATATTGGCTTTTCAGGTGCTATTTAATTTGTTTTCTTGTTTGTGTTTGCATACTTACTTCAAGGAAGCTCATTTGGAGCAAAGGAGCAAGGCTTCCACAAACTTGCATTGGACCCAAGGTAGGCCTAAAACACTTGTTTGCCTTTGTTTTTAATTTCATATATAGAGAAAGATAGTTTTTGATTGGCTTTCTTGTCACTAGATATCTTTAGATACTAGGAATGTCGATCTTGTCCGCAACCTCGACTCATTCCGTGTGAAAAAATGGCGACTCCACTAGGGACTTGATTGTTTTCCTTGTTTTGACTTTGACCTGAGAAACTTGTGTTTTTGTTTCTATTTTTGGATTGTTGTGTGTAGAATTGGGTGGATTTAGTAGATCTAGGAATATTTTTGGTTTTCATAACTTTAGGAGAAGCCCGCATCCTGTGCTTGTAACACAGTGCGTACTTGTATGCATATTTGCTTTGCACACAGAGCGTGCACGCACCTGTGTGAACTGTTGGCCTGCGGACCCTGCTAACATTTTGAAAAACTTAAATCTTGCTCTTTCAATTAGTTTAGTATTTTTTTAGATGTTGTTATCCTCTGCCCAGACCTGCATGTGACTTAAGAACTTTCCTTGGTTTAATTCCATTGGTGTTAGGGTTTTAGGTGAAATTCCTAGAAGTTTTGGTTGTTGGTCTTGATTTTCATTTTGGTCGTGTAGTAGCTCAGAGCTTAGAAGCTGTAGAAGCCTCAGATCACCTTGGTTTTTACTGGTCTTCTTATGAGTCTAACCATTTGCAAAATCTACCTTTGTTGAGGAATCCATCTTGTGTTTTCTCTTTACGAAACTTCGAAAAAGCTTGTGTTAAAAGTTTGGATTTCATTTTTACAAAAGAAAACAAAAAATTGCTTGTTTTTTGACTGATTTGTGATTATGGACAAGTTAGTCCTTGGTTTGCTTATCGCCAAGTAAAACATCCTTGAAAAAGACATCTTGTAAGCTTTTACTTCAAATAGTTTTCTATAGTTTGTAGATCTCAAGATTTGCTTTATTCATAGTTTTGAGTGTTTTATAAAAATACAAAAATCTCTTTTGGAAAAAGTTTGTTTTTATAGTATTTGAGCGTTTGAAAGAAAAGGGAAATTTTTGTGAAAATAACTAGTTGTCTCATTTTGAGTGCATTGGAACAAAAACTCTTCTTTTAATTTGTTTGTTAAGAAAGATTTGTGTTTACACATATTTGCATTCTCAAACTCTTTCCTAGATAGAAGTTCATTGAAGAGAAAAGGTTTCTTAATCATCTTAAGTGCATTTTTTAGTGCTTTCGAGTCCAGTCTTCACACCACGAGTTTCATCTCCGCACCTTTTGACTTAATCAAAAACCAATAAAAATAACGCTTAAAGTAAAATCAATCTAGTAAATCTTTTTATTTCTAGGGCTCTATTACACCAACATAGCTTAGGCTAGTGTCTTGGAGTAGGGAGTAATTAACTCTCCAAGACAGTAAAACAAACAAGTAGTTGTATTCTTGCGGTAGGAGAGAAATCCAATTGTTGCATCTATGCTCTGGGAAAGCTCCTCTTAAAGGAGAAGCACGAGATCGTGTCCGAACCAGTGTGGGAATCAATCCTTCCTCATTGACAACAACGCCAGATATTCACATATTAAAAATGGTAAACCTCGAATTAACCATTGTCGAGGAGCCTGGGGTCACTTGTTGGTAAACCTTGGATTATGTCAAGGAGCCTTCAAGGGGATTGAGCTTGCTACTCTGCCCTTGCGTGCGTATTGGACCGTAGACTGTTCCCCCAGGTATATTTGTTTCTGTTGGTAACCATAGTGACCATATTCTATAGGATTCTTCCTAAGGTGACGGTGGTGGGAAGATCCCATTGTACCTGGAGCAGACGTCGGCTAGACTCACTTGGATTTTTCTGGGGGTTCTCTTCACTTGAGGACGGTTTAGTGGAGAAACTTGTGCGAGTCTATTTCATTAAAGCAGGTTGTCGGGTAACTGTTCCAACCGCTATTTCTGTATTGAACTCTGCGACGTTGGATTTCATCACCAAACTAGTGTTTTCAGTACAGAAAGTTACTGTTTGTGTGTGTGGTTGATATCTCCTAGATTCTTTAGGCGTGTGATTCAATTTGTTTGGTTCTTTAGAGGCTTTAGGTGGTTTTCATTGAGATTTTACTTTGTTTTCGTGTGAAGTAGTTAAAATTTTTAACTGTGGCTGAATTACCAAGGAAGTCTCGTAGACTTCGGGGCCAACCTCCTGAGTTTTCACCGAGCCAGCCTGAAGGGCTACGAGCCCTGGTAACTCCTAGAGACAGTAGAGTTGGGTCACCTGAAAAAGGAGAGTCTTCTTTGGTGGTATATCCTGATTTTTCAGCTTTAATAGTAGATTATAGTGCACAGTCCGTGTCTGTTTCCGAAGTTACTGGTAGTGTTTCATCTACTAGTGATATAGGTGAAGAACCTAAAATATCTAAACCTAAATCTAAAACTGCTGCTACTCCAACATCAGGGTTTGCCTCTCCAGCTTCCAGTGGTCCTAGTTCACCTAGGGTAGAATGAATAATTACCCAAAATCTTCCTTCTGGACTAATAGCTATTGAAGAACTTGCTATTCCAGAAAAAGAAGAAGGCATCCCTATCCCTGAAAATCAACCTGTTATAGAGCTTAGGGAGCGTGAATCAATCTTTTACAGTCCACCTAGGAGCAGTGCTTGGTATCTTTCATTGACTAATTTTTTGGAAAACCCGGGACTAAGTTTTTCACCACCTCGTATTTCTTATCACCCAACCGCTAGAGGTTACTATCCTCCGTTAAATATGTCGAGACAGTCGTCCATGTTTTCTCAATCTCCAAAAGCATTTTTGTACGGCAGTCCTTCTGTTCTCGCTGGGTATCAGTCAATTTCTGGTGCTTTTTCGAGAGCATCTCCTCAACCTATTGAACAAGGGTTATTAACTTGAAATAATGGTACTAAGCCGTTGAGTGTAGAAGATATTCTCATGATGTCGGGTACTATTCCCAATCCTCAACCTCAAGGTGGCTAGTCATTGCCTGGGGGGCAGCCTCAAAATCCTCAAGTATTGCCTGGGGGGCAACCTCAAGGTACCCAGTTTGCGCCTGGGGGGCAACCTCAAGGACAGTACATACCTACGGGACAGTACATTCCTCAAGGTCAACCCCAAACTCAATATGTACCTCAAGGTCAACCCCAGTATCAATCTATGCCTCAAGGTCAACCCCAGTATCAATATGTACCTCAAGGTCAACCCCAGTATCAGTACGTGCCTCAGGGTTATCAACCCCAAGGTCAGTACCCAACCCAAGGTTACCAACCACCTTCTGGTCAATCATATGTTCAAGGATTTGGAAATGTACCGTTGAATTATCAACCCTACCCTCAACCCGGTTATGGTCCTTAATATTCTCAACCTATTATGGGTCCGTACATTGGAATGAATGTAGTGTGGGATCCATTTCAATCCCAACAGGTCTTGCAACCGAATGTGCAGTTGTCATCCCAAACTGGACAACCCTTGGTTTCTGGGTCACCCCAGCAACCTGTCCAGTCTACTGTTCAAACTTCTGCACCTTCTGTAGTTTCTCAGTCTGGGCCTAGTACGCCGCGTACTCTGCCTCAAACGTCTGCTGCAACTACTGCAACATCTGTTTCATCTACCCCACCTACTTCTGGAGTATCGACAGCTCTGGTTTCTACTGTCCCTGTATCTACTCCGTAGACATCTTTACCTTAGTCTGGACCCACGGTCCACACTTTGGTTCAGATGCCTGTAGGACAACCAGGTTTAAGTACGGTTGTCACCAGTCAACCTTAATTTATTCAACAACCGTACCAAGGACAGTACCAATTCGCTCCTGCTATGCAACAACCAGTCTATCAGTATCAACCGTACCCTGGGTATACATATCAACAACCTCAGCAACCCTAGTACAGTCCAGTTAATCCTGGTTTTCCGGGAGGATATAATATCCCAAATGCAATTCCAATTCCTAGTTATCCTGGATATCCTCCTCCTGGGACTAGTCTGACGACCCAGAGTTTTACGGACCCTAATCGTCCATTACCATTTATCGCAACTTTGGACTTGCCTGACTTGACGCGCCTTACGAACGATCCAATTAACTATCTTCCGTTTTGGCCGCCAATGCCGAATAAGTTGACTAGTGATATTCCTAAGTTTGAAGGCAAATCAGGAGAGGACCCGTCGAACCATGTGATGTCTTATCACCTCTAGTGTGCGTCTAATTCCATTTCAGATGATTCAATCCATTTAAGACTTTTCTAGGACGCTCTAATTGGTCTTGCGGCCAAGTGGTACATTGAGTTACTGCGAGCCACTTTTTATAACTTTAGTCAGTTAGGTACTTCGTTTTTAACTCATTTTCAGTTGCCAGTCAGATATGATAATGGCACGGAATTATTAACTTCGTTAAAGCAATCAACGTCCACTTACATTTCAGATCATATTCATGAATGGAGACGTCGACGATGTTTAGTGAAAGTTTTTATCCCGGATCAAATCTTAGCTGAATGGTTCGTAAAATCTTTACTGCCCAAGATCACTGAGGATGTCGCTAAGGCTGGAGTCGTTACTGAGGAGCAAGTAATTGCTCAAGCACAGTACCTTGACTTAGTTTATACTCAGTCAGGTACGTTACACGAGAAAATCCCCGATCTTCCCAAGCAAAATCAAATCATTGCAGCTCCTTTCGGGTCTCATGCCGCTGATGGTATGATTGGTACGGTTAATACCAAAAGTAAGAAGAAGTCTTCCAAGAATTCTTCTCCCATCATAACCTTGCTAGATTCCCCGACAAGAGATTCTTCTGCGAAACTTTCCGCCGATATTCATGTTGTAGAGTCATCTACCGCCAAATCAAAAACCGGTAGTAAGAAGAAAGGGAAGAAGAAGAATAAAACAGATAAAAATTCGAAAGAGAAACTAGAAAAAGCGGAATCAACTGATGAGAAACGCAAACCTCGTTATCCTTGTCTAATTTGTGATGAAGAACATTTTACGAGAGATTGCCCTCATCGTGCAGAGGTTGCGAAAATTGTCAAAGGTTCCCAAACTCCTGCTGTTTTGAAGGATCCTTTTCCAAATCAAGACAGTAAGATGATAGGTTCTTCCTCAAATGCCAACGAAGAACCCATATTGATGATGTCCCATGTTAGGATTGCGACTCAATCGCAAGATTATGGAAGTAAAAGTCCTGTTGATGGTAAAGAAGCAGAATCTTCTCATTCTAATCCATCAACCTTAGCTCCCGGTTCCGATCCACTACAGATCGAGAAACCTAATCCAGACTTAGTAATCAAACTGCCCGCCAAGGGTATACCTCGAAAGTCGGCTTTCAATCCACATGCAAGAGTGGCTCAGAACTATAACATTGTTGAGGATTTAGCTATTTCACCTTCAACAATGTCGGCTTTGGAAGTGCTGCAATCATGTCCAGCACAGCGTAAATTACTTTTGTCGACTATAGGAGCTGTTGAAGTTCAGGACCCGAACCTTATAATTTTCGATCTAGAAAATAGTGCACTGCGCTTACCTCATCAAATGGCTGTCCAGATTTCAGTGATAGTAAAAAACAAACCTGTTCATAGGACTGTGATTGATGAGGGAGCTTCCACGTGTATTATGTCGATACAGTGTTGGAGATTGCTTGGTTCTCCTTCACTAAATCAATCCCCGACAATTCTAAAGGCCTTTGATGGCCGTGGGTTTCATCCTTTTGGCATTCTACAGGATCTACCTATAGGGGTTGAAGGTAAAACGTTAATCTAGATGTGGAGGTGGTTGATGCCCCTCTAGATTACAACCTTCTCTTGGGTCTTAGTTGGTCTTACGCTATGACAGCTATCGTTTCATCGGTCTTCCGGCTTATAAAGTTCCCTCATAATGGAAAGATCGTAACCTTAGACCAGTTGTCTTACTTTTCATCCGACCCAGCCTCTGCTGAAAGCATTCAGCATGTTGGTAAAATGACTATCCCGTATAAGGATGTTGGACTAGGACTAGTTAAAGATTCCGGTTTACTGGGAACTTTTCCTTTTCCTCCTATCAACGCATTGTCTTCTATTGCAACCATTCATATGATTTCATCAAACACCATTGTTTATGATGATCCTTGGATCATACCTTCTGAATCTAAGAGAGACTCGTTTGGTGATCTTATGCCTTTGAGTCCATATGAACTTGCATATCAGGCCGTGCAGTTGTTCTCCGACACATCATCAACCAAAATTGACTTAATGAATGTGGTCCATGAGGAATCACTTTCAACATCAAACTCAGATTCAATAACGTTTTCTGAACTTGTTCAAAGTGATGAGAAAATTCGTGAAATCCTATGCGTCAATGAGTTACCATGGGAAGATCTTCATCACAGATCTTCGTTTTTACCCGAGGGAGATCATTTTGAAAATGATTTTTCATCAATTTTTACAACTGAATATGTCAAGGAAGCTCAGAATCCAATGAAACATCCTGATTCCGAGTTAAACTTGGGAAATATTTCTTGAACTATTCCTCTTGACATTTCGGTAAGCCTGGAATTGTTGAAACGTTCATATAGGTGCCTCTTGTACGGAAGATGAAATTCAAACATATAAGGCCCTATTTCAAGAATTCCGCGACGTGTTTGCCTGGTCATATGAGGAAATGCCAGGAATTGACCCTACAATTGTTATTCATGAAATCAAAACTTACCCGGATGCTAAACCCGTCCGGCAATGTTTGCGTCAGATCCACCCAAGAAAAGTTGCTGCAATCAAAGCAGAAGTTGAAAAATTACTCAAAGCAAGTTTCATTTATCCGATCCCGCTAACGGATTGGGTATCGAATATTGTTCTTGTTAACAAGAAGCAAGGGACAATAAGAATATGTATCGATTATAGGGACATTAATCGAGCCTGTCCAAAGGACAATTACCCAACTCCCTATATCGATCAAATCATCAATGATTGTGCCGGCAGTGAAATTTTCTCCTTCATGGATGGTTTTTCCAGATACAATCAAATCAATATTCTACCTGCTGATCAACCAAAAACGGTTTTCATTTGTCCATGGGGGAAATTTGCTTATTGCAAACTACCTTTTGGGCTCAAGAACGCCGGGGCAATTTTTCAACGGGCCATGTCTTATGCTTTTCATGATATCAAGCACATTGTGCAACCCTATCTTGATGACTTGCCTACTCATTCATTACATCGAGCTGATCATCTCGTCCATTTAAGAGCAATCTTTATGAGGTGTAGGCATTATCGGATTAGGTTGAATCCCCACAAGTGTGTTTTCTGTATTGAAATGGGTCGGTTACTGGGGTTTGTTGTTTCGAAAACCAGCATTCACGTCGATCCCTCGAAGGTTGAAGCCATTGTCAAATTGCCTCCTCCTTCGAGTCTTCGCCAACTCCAAAGTTTGTAAGGGAAAGCAAACTTTTTACGACAATTCAATCCTAACTACGCCGAGATCACAAAGGATTTTACCCAGTTGTTGAAACAGAATACTCCATTATTTTGGGACGAGATAGCTGAGAAATCTTTTGATGCACTAAAACACGCGTTAACCCATGCACCGTTGTTGCATCCTCCCAACTACAACCAGGACTACTTCTTGTATCTCGTTGCCTCCCATTCCACCATCGGAATGGTGTTAGTTCAAGAAGATGAATTCGGTACTGAACCTGTGATATATTACCTTAGTCAAACTTTAAATCCAACTGAGCTAAAATACTCACATGTGGAGAAATTGGCATTGGCAGTCGTTCAAGTTGTCCAACGTTTTCGTCATTACTTTTTACTACGTAAAACTACAGTAATTTCTGATTGCAACCCTATGATCTATATTTTGACCAAGCAATTGCTGGGGGACAAGTACTCCAAATGGATTGTGATCCTGCAGGAGTTCGACTTGGAATTTGAAAAGTCTAAGTCAAAGAAATATTTAGTTTTTGTGGAGTTAATGTGTGACTTCCCGCGTGCTGACACGGAAACTGTGGTGGAGGAGCCCATTGTAGACGAATCCTTGTTTCTAATCAACACTTTAGATCCGTGGTACGGGGATATCATCGTTTATCTCCAAACCCAATCCTTTCGGCCAGATATTTCATGGTCAGAACGTCGAAAAATACGATTCCAGTCCCAACAATTCAGAATTATTGGAGATACTCTTTATCGTCGTGGGGCGGACTCTGTTTTTCGACATTGTTTAACTCATGAGGAAGCCGAACGGGTCTTAAATGACTGTCACTCTGGAGCATGTGGCGGTCATATGTCTGGGTATGCCACAGCCCAAAAGATATTGCGCGCTGGCTACTTTTGGCCGTCTATGTTTAAAGATTGTATTATCACGGTCCGAAAATGCCACAACTGCCAAATTTTTGATCGAAATATGCGCGCCCCACCTGCTCCTCTTCACCCTATAATTGTCGTTGGTCCTTTTGCCAAATGGGGTATTGATTTTATTACATGTAACCCTCACTCAGCCCGGGGGCATGCGTATATCATCCTTGCGGTAGATTATTTTACCAAGTGGGCCGAGGCGATGCCTACATTTGAGGCAGACGGAAAAACAGCTGTGATTTTCGTGTTCAATCATATAATTTCTAGGTTTGGTGTTCCACAAACGATTATCACTGATCATGGGCGTCATTTTCGAAATGTTATGATGATTGAACTTACAGGCTAGCTTGGATTGCGTCACGATAGTTCAACTCCTTATTACCCACAAGCTAATGGTCTGGTTGAAGCCATCAACAAAGTTCTAGTCATCATGATCTGACGAATCATTGGGATTCATTGGTCGAATTGGCATCACATGCTATTTTCAGTGCTTTGGGTGTATCGAACCTCAGTAAAAACGTTAACAGGGTTCACTCCTTTCCAACTAGTTTATGGTCTGGAAGCCGTGTTACCCATTGAGTGCAAAATCCCATCATTGCGTATGGCAATCGAGTTACTTCCAGCCACTTCCGAAGAGGAAAGACGTTTGTTATACTTGGCTCAGCTAGATGAGACTCAATGTGATGCTACATTAGCGATCGAGACTCATGCAAAACGTATTAAAGCTCAGTATGATCGAAATGTGACCCCTCGAAATTTTTTGGAAGGAGATCTAGTCTTATTGTACAATCAGGCAAATGATAAATTAGGCGCTGGAAAATTCGTGCCTATGTGGCATGGTCCCTATGTTGTCAAGCGAAAGCTAGCAAAAGGGGCCTATGAATTGGTAGACTTTGACGGGGTCTCTTTAGGTAAACCCAAAAATGGTCTTTACCTGAAGAGGTATTATGCTTAAGGATGGGTGTGGAGATTTTTAGTTAGGTTATTTTTCTTTCTAGCTGGTGTGTTTTAGATTAAAAAGTGTGCTTAGCTTAGACAATGTTTTTTGTCATTATTCCTGCTTATCTTGGTTTTACTCTTGATATCGCAGATATTGACGCCTCTCCAAACATACATTGGTTTTGCTGATGGTGCTTGTCGTAGTACACGGAATATTTCTTCTACAGCTTGGGTTATTTATTCGCCCTCTGACGAGTTGGTATCTATGCATGGGGTAAGCCTCGGTCAAACAACGAACAACATTGCAGAGTATAGTGTAGTGATTGAGTTATTATCTAAATCTATTTCATTTGGGATTGGAGTTTGATAGCGAGGTTAGATTCTGAACTCGTTGTATTACAGCTTAATAGAGTATACGCCATTAGAAATCCAGTTTTATTAAGATTATTTTTGAGAGTGCATCTCTTGGAACGTGAATTTGACTATATTGAATATCAGCATATTCCAAGATCTTTAAATACATTAGTAGATGCAATTGCTTCTCAAATGTTAAGTAGACATGTGCAATAATCATACAAGTAAATTTAAAAACATTCCATAACATGTTTAACAAGATAAGCCGGTAATAGTGATATAATATAATATAGGAGTGTGTCAAAATATACATCGTCCTCGATCATAGGTTGAAAAACACCTTATGATCGGCAAAAATGATAAGTACAAAAAGCAAAAATGTCATATGTGACTACAATAGGTGATCATCCTATCACTGGTGATGATCTCGATAAGAAACCACTGCACGGGCCACCTTACAAAGGAACCTCCTAAAAGGTCCTGGGACCCCGATCACATAGCGCTGAAGTCGACGAGGAATGTCATCTATGCTGGTCTCTGGAATGTCCCCTGTTAAGCACTCTAAATGGCTCTCCAACTCGGCCAAAGTCTCTGCTGATTCGTCCTGTGGGGCTGGTGCCGGTGTAGCTGGTTTTTTCCTCTCGTAAGGCTGGAGAGCGGCTGGTCGCTGTGGGCCTACATCTGCATTTGAAACTTTACTATCAGTTTTGGGACGAGATAAAAACAAAAAAATAAATAAATTAGGAAAATGTTGAAAATGATTTTACCTGAGTCATCCCATTGCTCTCCTGGTGGAAGAGCCATGTCTGGGTCTCCACGAAAATCTACCCCAGCATAAGGAAGGTCCTGGATAGAAAAAACCTGGTTCTCCAACCATTGGAAATACTTAGGTTTGAATCGAACGACCTCTGTCCCCTCATCAGGATGACGGGCCATAACTGCAACCCATCGCATCAGTTTGGGCTCTCGAGGAAGCCCAACTCCAACAGTGAGGTGCTACGGGATCAACATCGGAACCCTCTCCAGACCAAAGCTCACAACTATAGCACCATATCCAAAAGTCTTCAGTTGTCCGTTTTTGGCCCTAGTCAATTGGCCTTTTACATTAGCCAACACAACATCGCACTAGTTGAAAATGGTGCCTCGAAAGCAATCAAATGCCATCCGCATCTGGGATCCAGTGGCTATATGTAGTGCTGCGCTACCGCAGAGTCTGGTAATTGTAAACCCAATCACCATGAGTTCAGGACGGGATATGGTCTTGATATCTATCCCTTTGTCTCGGTTCTGGACATTACAGTGCTCTAGCCGGAGGCTATCGACAGACTGACTGCCTGCCCTAGCCCTGAATAGAGTCAAATGTTCACCTCTCCTAGGCAAGCCGGTCAAAAAGTATATGTATGCCGGCTCTATTTCGAGCTAGTGCCCACCAATGAAGAAGCACTGGTCCTGTATACTCCATCTATCCACCAGCCAATGCAGAAAGTCCACTTGGGCCCTCATGCCAGGTATGGCCCAGAATTTGTACAAGCCACATGCCTTCAATGCATCAATCGAAGGTTGATGATTCATCGCGGCAAGATCTACTTCCTCATGCTCCCATTCTCACCAATCAAGCATGATGTTTATCCTACATCTAGTAAAAAGGCGAATCAGAATATACAAAATTGAATTTTTGGGTAATTTTTGAGTGCATTAGGTTTTAAAAACCTTTGCGCAGGGTACGCACCCTCTGGTTAGTGACAGTGCGTGAGGCCCGCACCTTGCCTTCACGGCAGGTGCGTACCCCCGACTTTTTTCCCACTGCAAAAGAGTCGGGGTACGCGGGTCCCCTGTGGTAAACCCGCGGGCCCCCGCGCGTGGGTTTTTAAACCTAAAACCTCCTAAAAAAAAAATGAACCCCTAAAAAACAATTTAAATCGGATGGAAATGAAGAGTAAGATGATGTAGATTACCTGGAGGAGACGGCGTTCGATTCCGACGGACGGATTTTCCGAAATCGTCACGGGAAGTTTCTGACCAAAAGCCCTTTTTTCTCACCCAAATCTCAAACGGTCAAAATGAATGGTTAAAAGTCCTTTTTATAAGTTTTTTGAATAAATAAATTGTAAATTTGTTTATGTTTCACTTTGAAAAGGTAATTTTTGCAACATTTTTATCCATTTTAAACAGGTATGAGTAATGTTTGAGTTTGTGTTTAGGATAATGGATTTTTCAGGAAAAATCTGTCATTTTCAACGAAAAAACATTAGAGTCACCTTTAAGCTCTTTTCTGACTCCTAAAACATGAAAAGATTGCCGAGTTTTTCTTTTTAAGCTCGTTAAAACGGAACTAAAAAGACGGTCCTCTTACAGCCCTTTTCTGACCGTAAAAACACGAAAAGATTGCCGAGTTTTTGTCGTTTCAAATTCATATTGGTCATAAAACGGCGTGTCATTGATCGCTTTTTTACTTTTTCGGATCAGAGGCACTAATTACGAAAAGTACTCCTTGGTTGTAAAGATCAAGCGGTTCTCTCAAGTATTATTTTATACTTTTTCGGGCTTCGGAGACACAAATTTATGAAAAAGGTCAACCCTGGAGTCTTGTTAAGTTTTTTCAGACTCTCTAAAATTGAAAAATGCCGAGTTTCTCCTATACTGGACTCGTTAAATTTCGACAGTAAAGGACCTGTTCAATTACAAACAGGAACGGACCACTCCTTCT
>APFE031562998.1:0-58279 GCA_000404065.3 Pinus taeda
GATGTCAAAGGGGGAGAGTGATTAGTTGTTGTTGCCATCAAGTCCAAAGGGGGAGATTGTTGGCATTATGATACATATGTTGTACTTGATGGCAACCCACTAATCTCAGATGATAAATTATAGTGCAGCAAAGTTCATGCACTTTCATGCAGAGAAAAGTTCATTTCATGCAGAGCAAAGTTCACGCACTTTCATGCAGAAAAAAGTTCCTTTCATGCAGAGAAAAGTTCACGCAGAGAAAAGTTCATGCACTTTCATGCAGAGAAAAGTTTCTTTCATGCAGAGAAAAGTTCATGCACTTTCATGCAGAGAAAAGCGTACGCTCATGGGAAATCTTATGGTTGGTTCATGGTATTAGTCCGAAAGTTTTCAATCCTATGGTTTTGGTCTGTGGTATTTAGTCCTTGGTATTTGAACCTATGGTTTTGGGCCATGGTATCTCGTCATAAGTGTTGATCCCAAGTATTGGATCCATGGTATTGAATTGTTATGGTTTTTGGTCCGTGGTATTGTGAAAGGCCTAAGGCTATAAAAGAGGAAGGAGATCATTTGGCAAGGCATCTTTTGAATCATTGAATATCTGATAAAGTGATAGATCTGGAATACTGTGATTGGGTTATGGTGCAGATCTAGATCTGAATGGAGAAGGAACCTAAGCGCAAGGAGAAGGATAAGTTCTATTGATGGGTCAAAATCTTAAGGCTAGAAAAGTGGTATCTCTATATGATTTTGATCTGTGATATGTGGCGCACGCTTGATCTATAAATCTGATAATCTGGGTTAACTAATATCTGAATGTTTGAAAGAATGAATTTATAGATCTGCACGCAGGTTTCTGAATAGTGAAGTAGCGCACATCTCTTGATTTATGTTCTAGCTTCTTCTGTGTTCTGGGTTCAGAAGTGGGGTGTGATTACTGTTATTATGATCTGGGTATAGTCGTCAGAGAAGTGTTTATTTTGATTCAGTTTGATTGGTGAAAAGGTGATTGGTTGATGTAGAAATTCTTGATGTTTGATTGATGTTATTTGTGGATCCAATCTGAAAATTTATTAAACGTGGTCCCCGGAAGGAAGAGAAGGTTGTAGTCTTCGGCAGGTAGCAGCCTACGTACTAGTATCTCAACTAGTACAAGAACTAAGGGGGTTGTAGATCCCTTCCCAGAGAAACTGGAAAATGAGAGAGGGTTGTAGCTCTCTGCAGGTAGTTGCGTGCATACTGGTAAAGGACTGCACTAGTACATAATCATTGTAAAAAGAAGTTTCTAATTGAAAAGATAGAGACATATTGCAGCAGGTGGTTTTCACCCACATTGGGTTTCCACCTTATATCTTGTGTTCTTGTGTTTGATTGTCTTCTACTCTATTTTTCTGTTCCTGGTTACTGTTTATATGATCCTGATGCACCGATTAATGTTCAACATCTGTAGAATATTTTAAATTATAAGTCTGTATGGTATATGTGGGTTTCCTTATCTGTAGTTGCATATATACGTGGTTTTCTCTAGCTGAAGTAGTGTATATGTTCTGGGTTTGAAAAAGAAAATAATTGACCAGATAATACTGATTCAGCCCCCCTCTCAGTATTATTTCCAACATGGGATATGCGTTAAATCTTAGAGAGTGGGTCTCGATTTAGGACCTAGTGATCTGGTGTGGAATGTGGTAAATCCTGAGAGACTAGGAAACAAGAAAATTCCTCACGGTATAGATGGAGAAATCTGGTGGCATCCATGCTTTTTTGGCCTAGTGATCTAGTGGAGATCATAGTAATGTGTGATATTACATGTTTATGGTTTTCACCTAGTGATCCAGTGTGGATTGCAGTAAAACCTACTTTCTATTGATGAGGGTGAGATGGTTTAGCCTTGAGATGCCCTGGTTGGTTCTATTGGTTTTAGTCCCACATTCATGCTTGGAATATGTGAAAGATGTGAATGGATGAAGAGAGTATTGGGTCAACTATTCTATGGTCAAGTGGAATGTGGTAGTCCCATACTGGGTTAGATTTTTCATTCATGAATAAGAGGTTCTTTCCCTGTTATCTTATGTGTAAATGTATTTCTTTATATGTGGATTCCAGGGATAATGTATCCTTCATATTTCTATGGTTATTATGCTAGTTATAAGCATGTATTATGATAGTGATGATATATGGCTTTCCTCATGTTTTGATTGGTAAATGAATGAATGTTGTATCTATGATCTAATAGATGATAATGTAGCTAATGATGTAAGGGAACAATGATTCTTAGATAAGTATGAGACCCATATGCTCAGATCTATTGTTTACTCCTATAGATTACATATTTGTAATATGTTTGACAAAATGCCTATCATGGTTAATAGGGGCTCAGCCAAGGGCTTGTTCAAGTAATTGCATTTGTATCATCATTCCTTATTGTATTTTTGTTTTGAAGGTGTCATTTAATTTTGGGTAGTGACTTGGGCTCTGGGCCTAAAAATGTGGCTCAAATCCCAACTACGTTGGCACAACACTAAGAAAAATAGTACCTAGACACTAGTACACCATGTTGTGGGATCATCCAGAGCCCTCTGGATGCATGCACTCCCATATCAAGGGATGGTCCAGAATTTTAATGGTCTAAAACATCAGTTGGTCTCGAGGGTTGGCTACTTGAGTAGCTGGGATGGCTCTTGGCAGTTTTGTTGTTGATGTTGAAGGTCTTTATAGTGTGTTTCTGTCGATTCCACTTCCTTAAGGTCACCTAGGAGGTTGAATACCATCATAGTAGCCTCTCATCACATGTTTACGTTGATTGGCCAGTTACTTGGGTAGATGTGGGAGGAGGGTGTTATAGAGTGGTACCAAAGAGGGTTCCATTCTCTTTGGGTGGTTTCTTATTTGTGTTCTCCTTGTGTGATATCAGATACCATAGACTGGTATCATAGCATGGTTCAAACCTTGGACTGAATGGGCAGTGTGTTGGGTCATGCATTCATGTGAGTTGCATATGTGTTCCTTATAAGTGTAGTCCATGTGCCTGTTGCATTTGCATGGTGTTGGTCATGGTTGTAGTGATGTATCCCAGTGAAGGTTCATGGTGTTTTTGTGGAATGTGTCGTCATGAGTGTATTTTTTCATATGCATTTTTTATGCATGTCAGTGTTTATAGGTTGTTTTGCATGCATTGTCATGGTTATAGATATGCATGTGTAGTAGTTCAAACATGCATTGTGTGGTCACTATAGGCATTTTAGGTCACCATGATGTTGTTGGTTGTTATGATGTTGATGTGTTGGTTGAGATAGAGCAGGAGAGGTAGATCACCTGCACGAGATTATAACACTAGAATTTGGGGTAAGAGTGGATCATCATACAGGTTTGTACAATGGGTATGTAGGTATGTGGTTAATGGTTGTTATAAGAATTAGGTTTTTGTTTGTGTAAATAAGCATTTGAATTAACAATAGGAGAATATGTTACAAAACTTCTGCTGCTGCAGATTTAAGGGCTGCTTGACAGAACGCCTGGCTATTGGGAATTGCATTGGCCAAAAAGGAGAACATGCTCACCACGCAGGGCGGCCGCGCCGGTATCAAAACGCCAAACAGGCTCACCACTCAGGGTGGCCAGGAAAGTAACCAAAATTAGATCGGGCTCACCACGCAGGGTGGCCAAGAGGTGATGACATAATAACCAGAAAACCGAGTACAAGAGGTGCCACGATTCCAAGAGAAGAGAGCTGAGTACATGGTAACAGGAACAGAGAACATAAAAACTGGGAGGGAGAAAGTCTGAGACAGCTAAAAGGAACAATGGCCGCAACCATTAGCGGTGGGTCGGCCCCTATTTCGGCTGGTGGCCGGCCCCCTGCTTCGACAGGTTGTTTGGAGGGACGCCAGAAGTCTCCCCTGTAAAACCCTCGGTATTAGCCACGTTCCTCATAAGCTTGATGAGCACAGTGAGCTTTTTGCCTATGGTGTCCGCTTGCTGGTCAAGCGATGATAATTTGAACTCGATACTTTCCACAACGCACATGTGGTCATGCTCCATGGCGTCCATCTGGCGCTTAAGCTTCTGCACTCTTTCATCTTGCTCCTCCTGCGCTTCCAGGACCTTCGCCAACATGGTCTTCATTCTCCAAGCCTCAGCTTGAGTTCTGACAAATTGAGTTGCCCGAGTGTAGGTGGTGCCCGGGTCCTGCAACCAGTTCACTTCCCTCTCCAACTGCTGGTCTGATAACTTAGCTTCCTCTGCCTTCACGCTGCTTTCTAAATCATCCAACTTCCGCTTGTTACGCTGCGAGGTTTGAGTCTCATACATTTCTTGGGCGTGATGAAGGTCCTTTATAGCCACTTGGTTGCGGCAGCTATCTCCTTTCATGGTGTGGGAGACTGCCACGGTGATAACCAGCTTTGTGTTGGCAGAGGGAAAGCTCTTCACCTTGCAATACGATAAAACAATGCTTTCCATATCTGCCAAGGACGTAGTTAAATAACCGAGGGCCTGAAGATAGTTGGATGAGGGAATTAGGAGGGAGGGCCACTTGCCTGTCCTGTCGTGATTATTACCGCGAGAAGGAGGAACGGTGGGATCAGAGAATAATTGCAGGCGATTATTACTACCGATCTTTCCCTCGTCCGCAGCCCGCCAGGTAAGCTTTGTCCTGCTGTGGTTACAGTGCCAAGGATCCAAACAGATCACGGGGTGGTACAAATCCTTATGTCTACAACCACTGACGGATATGCTTTGTGCCGATTTTCCTTCGGCCTCATCCGTATTTAAGGTGGTGTGCTTAGTCAACATGGTGTCTAGCTGGAAACCGGAGAGCCGTTACCGTTCTGTCGTCGCTTTCTGTCTAGGAAATGTCCTTATTGGCAAGCTGTAGGCAGGTTCCCTTAAGGTCAGGACACATGATGTCATCCCACCAGCTGTCCTTCGGATCCTTTGGGTTCTCAATCCCAATGTTTGCCAGGTGGTCTGCCACCGAGTTTCCTTTTCTTCTGATCGCCTGAAAGGTTAGACCTTTCATTTCACGAAGCAAATTGGCTATGTTTTCAGTTGCCTGAGCCAGGCGCCAATGCTTCGTGACTCTGCTAGCCGGAGTGCCATGGTAAATTCGCCTGGCCACTGTAATGGCCACTTCAGAGTCTCCCTCTATGACAACGTTGGCAATCTGGTTCGTGTGCAAAATTCGAAGGCCTTTTTCCATCGCAGCGAATTCCATTTCATTGTTTGTGGCTTCGCCCAACGCTTGACTGTAGATATAAAGGATTTCCCCTCTGTGGTTCCTGATGACCCCTCCAATACCTGCCGGACCGGGGTTGCCCCTAGAGGCCCCGTCGAAATTTAATTTAAGAAAGCCTGTCGGGGGCCTGTGCCATCCCTGCTGATCATTTGGAGGTTTGAACTTGTTGCTTACAGTTGGAGCACTGTTCCCATTTTCCAATTTGAAGCTAACCAGAATGTGTTGTTCCTTGGGCGAAGGATTTGAGTCGGACGATCCAGTGCATTTGACCGAGATTAATTCGTGGATGTTAGCGGATAAGGTAAGCTGCGAGAAATCGAAATTCCTCTGTTCATTTTGAAAAATTATCCTGTTCCGTTCCTTCCATATAGTCCAAGTTATAAAGCCAGGGATAATTTTCCAAATACTGTTTACTTTGTGATTGTTCGAGAAGTCGCCTGACCACTGAGTAATTGTGTCCTGGATAGAATTTATGTTCCTCTTGGATTGTTGTATTATGTTTTCTAGCCATTGCCATATACTGTTTGCCCAATTGCAAGAGTTAAACAGGTTATCCTCTTGAAGGGCCTGAGAAGCCTTTTTTCCGAAGGTTATCCCATGTGAGGGTTTTTCCTCTCATGAGGAGCCAGAGGAAGGTCTTGATTTTGGGCCAAAAGAGGCTATCCCAGACCTTGGTGCTCCAGGGGAGGATTTCCCCTTGCTTATTCTGTTCCAATTACATCCTGGCTTCTTTTAGGGTGTAGCTACCATTCCCCTTCATTCCCCATCTGAGCTGATCTCTGGCTGAAGAAGATCAAATTTTCCTTTTGTTGAGAGTGGATAGGAGGCTCTGAATTTGAGCATTATCAGCTGTGAAGCTGATGGAGTTTGGGGGATTCCAGGCTCTCCACTCCTGCTCATTGTTTTCCTGGATCCAATACTGATTAACTCTGTAGTTGCCTGCTGTTTGAACTTGTCTTTTGTAGTTTTCCAAATCTGGCGTTGCGAGGCGAGGAAGCTGCTGCCAAGCATCCTCCCAAAAGAACGTTGTTTCTCCATTTCGAATTTCCCAAAAACTGTGATCTTGAATAATGTTGCGGTTACGTTTGGCTAGGTTCCATATGGGAGAGCCTTCCGGAACATCCTGAAGCTGGATAAGATCCTTCTCATTGTAGTTGGGAGTGCATTTCTCCTTCCAATGTTTCGCCCAGGGAAGGTGAGGTTCTTTAAGCCATCTCCACCATAATTTCGCTCCGCAGATATTGTTGGAGGTCAGGGGATCAATAAGGTTGAGGCCACCAAGAGATTTTGATTTTCACAGCTTATTCCAGGCAACCAAGGCCCATTTGTTTTTTTCCGTGTTGCCTTTCCATAAGAATGTCCTTTGGATTGTTCTGATCCTATGAAGAATTCCCTGGGGGGCAGGCAGGATGGAAAGCAAGTAATGAGGTATGGCTTGCAAGATGGCCTTGGTTAGGACTAGTCTGCCCGCAAAGTTTAGGGCTCTGTGAGTCCAGTGTTTGCATTTTCTTTCCAGCTTGGCTAGAGTGCTTTCCCAGTGATGCTTTTGCCAGGGTTTTGAGGTGAATGGAGTGCCCAGGTATTTGGAGGGCAGAATACTCCTTTTAAATCCTAGAATGCTTGTGAGATGCTTCTGAATTGCAAGGTGCGTATTGAAGAAAAAAATCTTTGATTTAGCATGATTGATTTCCATACCTGAAGCTTTGCTGAATAGAGTTAGGATGGATTTATAGGCAAGCGCTTCTTTCACCGTGGGGGTGCCATGCAGTAGGGTATCATCCACGAACTGCTAATGCATTGTGGCTGGACTAGAATGAATAGGATGGAGACCTCTGATGCTGCCTTCTTCTTTAGCTTTGTGGATAAGACGACTTAGGCCTTCCATGAGGATCACAAAGAGGAAGGGGGAGAGAGGGTCTCCCTGCCTGATGCCCCTGGAAGGGGTAAAGGTTTCTGAGGGTGAACCGTTGACGAGAATGGAGAAGGAGGAGGACTTGATTAGAGCTAGAATCCACTTGTTCCATTTTTGATCAAATCTAAAAGTTGTAAGAACAACTTCCAAGTAGTTCCAATTTACCTTATCAAAAGCCTTGGAGAGATCGAGTTGCATGAGCATCCCAACTTTTTTCCATTCTTGTGCTAAGAGGATATTGTCTAGGATTTGTCGACCTTCTACATAACCAGACTGTTCTTCTGAAATGAGATTAGGCAGGATGGGCTTGAGCCTGTTTGCGATGACCTTAGAGATGATCTTGTAGATCACATTGCAGAGTGCAATAGGTCTGAACTTCTCAAGGGTGTGGGCATTCTCTTCCTTTGGGATTAAAGCCAAGAAGGTGGAGTTGATGGATTTGAGAATAGTGCCTGAGCGTCTGGAGTCTTCAACCACTTCCCAAATTTCGGATTTGATGGTTGGCCAGCAGGCTTTGTAGAAATTGATGGTAAAGTCGTCTGGGCCAGGGGCTTTATCATTAGGCATGCTCTTTACTGCTTCCTCCACTTCCTCCATTGATATTTCTTTGAGGAGGGAAAGATTTTGGTCCTTTGTTACCACTTTGGGGATGGATTGCGTTAAAGTGTTGATAGCTTCTACTCTATCTATATGCGATTCCTGAGCAATGTGCTTGAAATGTTCTGTCAGGAGCGAGGAGATTTCCCTGTGATTGTGAAGAGTGTCGCCTGATTCGTTTTTGAGATTGAGAATTTTGTTGGCATTTCTGTAGTCGAGGGTGGACCTGTGGAAGAATTTTGAGTTTTTCTCGCCCTCTTTAAGCCATTGCACTCTGGATTTCTGTTTCTAGAGTGTTTCTTCTTGAAGGCTTCTATGTTGCCATTGTGTCATTAGATCTTTTTCCAGCTCCTTTGATTCCTCAGTAATGTTGCATGAGGTCCAGATTTTATGTATTATCTCTAGCTTGCCCTCAAGAATGGATTTTTCCTTGAAAATGTTGCCAAATTCCGTGATGTTCCAGTGCTTGATTTTGCTTTTAATATGCTTGAGCTTGCTTTGGAGTTTGAACATTTTGGTACCTTGAACATTCAGTGGTTCATGCCACCATTTCTCTAGCAGTTGAACAAAATTAGGGTGTTGTAACCAGAATTTCTCAAAACGGAATGGCTTATTTCTCGGGGTGCCCAGGAAGGCAGCCTCTAGAGAGATGAGCCAATGATCCAAACCCCCACTAGGGAGAATATCAGATTTGACAGTAATGCCCTCTAGAACGATGCTCTCTGAGATGAGGAACCTATCCAGGTGGGAGGTGATGAGGTTCTCTCCTCCCCTTCTGTTATTCCAAGTGAAGGAGCAGGAGGAAGGCTGCACATCCACCAGCTTTGTTGTTTCAATAAATTCGGCAAAGGCCCCTGTGTCCCTGTTGAGCTTTCTTAACCCTCCCTTCTTCTCCAGGAGGGTGGTGATCATGTTGAAGTCTCCACCCATGATGATTTTTGAGGCATGATATCGAGATTGCAGACTTTTGAGAGAGTTGAGGAAATGGAACTTTTCTTCTAATCTTTGAGGGCCATATACATTAACACAGAGATAAGTTTCAGAGTTACCTGTGATTTGAATCTCTGTGGCTATGTAGGCATGAGTGGCTTCTGAGGCGAGTACACTGATAGCTCTTGTGTCCCAAAATGTGGTGATACCTCTTTCCCAACCTTGACTGGCAACTTCAATGAAGTCGAGAGGCTTACCTAATTTTTGACTGATGTTTTTTATGAGAGAGGAAGAGCATTTTGTTTCTTGAATAAACATCATGTCCGACTTTTCTGTTTGGAACTTCCTGATGAGAAGTCTTTGTTTTGCTTGGCTATTGAGCCCTCTTGCATTCCATGAAATTACTTTCATTGGTAACTAGGTTTAAAAATGATAGGACGGGAAGGCTTCTAGGGCCTTCATTTTACCTGAGTTTAGCATTAGGATCCCTAAGTCATGAAGAACCTTTCCATTCGTCCTCCTTCCCCTTTTCTTTCTTGGTTTAAAGCCAGCTGGGTTGAGGGAGATGATTTTGGAGTGGTTACCTGTTCCTGTTGCTATTCCCAGTTTTCTGTTTTGCCTGGCCAATTCAGCCCTTTGTCTTGCAATGAAGAGTTCGCTGATCTTTTTTAGTTCTTCTTCTGGAACATTTTCAATGCCTTGAGCCCTCCAGTTCTCCTGTAGAGCTGGTAAGTTAACCCCTGCCTTTTTTAGAGATTCGTTTAGTTCCTGTTCATCATTACCTCCATCACTGTATAACATCTCTGTATCTTCGTCTTGGGTGCTTTCCTGTTCTTGTCTGTTATCTTTGGCACTGTGTGGGTTTTCACCCTGTTCTTTCCTGTTGTTTTCTTGCTGGTTCTCTTGTCCCTCTGTGTTCTTCTCTTCTGCCCTTACCTCTTCTGTTTCTGTGTCCGTTTCCAAAACCCTGAAGGGGTTGAGGATGGCGCTTGGGACGGCCCCTGTTCTATTAGGTCTTCTTCGATTGACTCTTTGCCTAGTTTTCGGTTTGGTGAATGTCTCTTTATTCTGCACCTCAGGCTGGGGTTTGCTTGCTTCTTCCGTTCTATTAAGAGGGAAGTCTCTTACTAGATGCCCGTGTTCGTGACATTTTCTGCAGCGAAATGGGATTTGTTCATAGTCAATGGCCTGAAAATAGTCTTCGTCCTGAAACTCCAACCAAATACCTTCATGCAGGGCTCCAGATACGTCCAGTTCCACATAGATTCTGGCACAGGAAGCGTATCTGCGTTGAATAGTTGCTTCAGAAGCTTTGACAAAAGTGCCTAGCTTATCTCCTATTTTCTTGAGAGTAGCTAAACCCCAATAATCTATGGGGAGGGAGAAAAGACGGATCCATACAGGAACTTGTGTGAAGGTTTCATTTTCAGGGACGAAGTTGGGCTTTCAAGGTCTCATATAGAGACCTGCTGAAGAAAAAAAATATGGACCTCCGTCGAACACCCTATCTTTATATTCTAGGTTTGTAAAGACAACCGTGAAAAAACCTTTAGCTCCTAGGTGCAAGTTAATGTCACCTTTGGATCTCCAGTGCTGTTTGATCCATTGGCATAGGGCTCACTTCGTTGGCCACAACCCCATAAATTTTCATATGACCGCATGCTCCGACATGTGCTCCCTGTGAGCTTGGATCTCCGGGTCTGTACAGATCACTCTGAGTGCTTCTTTCTTTTTTGGCTTGCAGGCTCCCTGTGGGGCGTTGTTTGTGCCTAAGGTGATGGGTGATTCCCCTTCTTTTCCTTCTCATGTCCTCCCTTGCTTCTCTTTCTCATTTTCATCAGTGGTCTGGGTCTGGTTTGGGCCCTCATCTTGACTATTCGTAGCAACCCCAAGGGGGCTGTTTTCTGTTTCCTTATCCTTCTGTTTGGAACCCCCTCCATGTTCCGCTGACATTTTCTGCTCGTCTTTTCTGTAGCCTCCTGGGTTTCTGCTTTCTCCGTAACCTGAGATTTTTAACCCTTCATTTCTTGTCTTCTTGTGCATTACAATATTCTTGAATGATGGGGTCCCGGTGGACCCCCCGCTGAGCATTTGTCGGGTCAGTCCTCTTCCCCTGCAGTGGAGATCAGCCAGTCTGATGAACTGCGCTGCTAGAGCAGGCTCTGGAATGGCAGGGAAGGGCGTTAAACCCTAGAGCAGAGGTTGCAGCCGATTATCGCTAGAGCAATTTTCTCTCTTAGCCTCCTTCGTTATAAGAATTAGGTTTACTTATATACTTATCATTTAATTGTTGTTATGGTTACATACATGATAGATTCTAGTTAATTAGTGTAGTCATATGCGCATGTGTCAAATAGCCATGAATGACAGTAACCTGTTGTTGTATGCAATGCTATTGTTGTTTTAGGTTAGATAACTTGATGATTATGCTATATGTTGTTGATGAGTATGTTATAGGTTAACTTATTGGTGTTATATGATAGTTAGCTTGATGATTAGGTTATATGTCGTTGATGAGCATGTTATATGTTAGCTTCTTGTTGTTATATGTTAGTTAATGATTATGGTCATTGCATTTAAGATCTTGATGTCATATGTATTGTCAAAACCTGGATTGGCCTATGGATATGGTTATGGTTACGATATTCAAGTATGGGTCAACTTATTTTTGACATTGTGTTGTACTAATCTAGACTAACGGTGCATATGTGATTGTGAAAAATTGTTTAGGAGTTTATGATGTGAACATGTTATCTAGTTACTGTTATGGATATCATGATCTTATTTATTCTTGAGCTAATGTTTCTGTAAATTATATCATGTTAACTAGATTGATTGTGCAGACAAGATAGCCTCCCCTGATATACATTAAAGTATGAGTTTTCTTATGTCATATATTTGGTGCTTGACTGTTTGATTATGCCTTCTAGTTGATTAATTTAACATGGTATGTTTGCAAGTTGGTTGGATGTTTTTAACTGCATAATAAGAGTATGTGTTCAAATGATCCTTGTTTTAAGATGATTTTACTAACACATATGTGTTGAGATAGTTGATATGTACCTGAGTGTAATAGGTGACATTTGTAGCATTATCTCTAATGACTATGAGTTAACTATGGATTATGACATGATTGTTAGTCTTGGTAAATGCCGATTTCAAATTGATAGATATCATTGTATTGATATTTGGAACATGTGGTTGACATTTGTGAATAGTTGTAGGAAACATGCTTGGTATTAGCATGACAAGGTAATAGTTGATTTTTTTATATAATTATGGATTGGGTGATGTGACAGTACACAGTAAGTCTCAATTGTATTAAGGTAAATGGTAAAAGAAAGAGAATTGGGAAATAATTCCTTGGGCTATGCTTGGAAACCCTAATTCCAAATGAATGAGTTCTTTGCATACATGAAGTCTTCTTAACCTTGATTTTGTTTGACATTATGTGGGTACATGCTATATTCATGGACATGTATTTTCCAGGTATAACAAATAGTGTCAAGTTATTGCTACATCTGTCAAGGGAATTGGAGTCCCTTGAGAGATGGCATGGATGTGTTCAGTTGAAAGACAACGTGCTTGTCACAAAAAGGTAAGGTAACCAATGTATTGTTATGTTTATTTATGCACTCAAATTTATGTGTTTATGGAAGTATGATGCAGGGGATTGCAAGGAAAAAGAGACTTCCATGAAATATTGAAGAAGGCTTGAGTTGAGTTTTCCTTGGGAACCATGGGACTGAGTCATGGCTTTGATTTCTAGTCTTGTGCTTTTGGTATTTTTTGACTTGTTGTGCTTGATTGAGACTTTGTTTACGTCTGGTGTATGGCCATATCACTTTGTTTCTAGTGTCGTATTGTTATTGGTTTTCATGGTTTTCTCTTGCTTCCTTCTTGGTATTTCCTTTTCTATTTGAGAGTCTTGGGAATTGGTTGGGAAAGAAAAAATTATAATGGAGCTCGAGAAGAACTGAATGAAACCCAACGAGTGATGTAAGTCCCAAATGAATCTCAGTGCATGTATAAGGGAAATTGAAGACAAGCGTATTACAAGAAGTTGGATTGGTTGGGTCCATTGGTGTAAATCGACAATGGAAGGACAATCATGAGAAAAGTAATTAGGAAAGGTAAAGTAAATGGACTTGAGGTGTCAAATGCCTTGGCTATGTTGGGAATCATTGTTCTCAAGGTTGTGCATGTTCTGAACAAATAAAGGGAGTTCTCTTAACCTTGATCTTATGATATGTGGTAATTATGTTGTGATCGTGATTATGTTGATGTCTATATATGTATACATATATGTATGTATGTATGTATGTATGTATGTATGTATGTCATGTCTAGCAGGGTCATCATGGATCATGATTATTTTTATTCTAATGTTTATATGCATGTATGTATCTAGGTCATTGTCTGATAGGGTCATGAGGGATAATTCTTGTCGAGGAAGGATTTCTTATGAATGTGAATGGCATGAAGAGATTCCTGGTTTATGAGGAATCAAGTGGGAAGAGTAGTCATGACAAATATATGAGGTCAGTATCATGTTGATATGAACCGATATTGTATGCTTGTATTATGCCTATGTTTATATTATGACAGGTAACTTTGAGGGATACATCAGTTGAATGAAAGAATTATGAACTGCGACATGCTAGGATAAGCCTGGATGGCAAAGAGACACCCTAAGCAAGGTTGCTAGGTAGAGACAATTTGGTTTTGGATGTACAGTACTATTTTTGTGCAAATGTTGTACATGTTTCACCTGTGATGTTGTGCGCATGTGGTGTTGTGTATATATAGTGTGTGTACATGTTGTTTATGCAATTTTATGTATAGGGTGGTACAAATAGTGTTGTGCAAATATTTAATATGCAATGCTAGGTATAGATGGTTCTATGTACATGATGGATATGTGGTGTTGTGCACATATTGTACTGTGCACATCATCGATATGTAGTGTTGTGTGCATATGGTGTTGTGCACATGTTGGATATCCACTATTGTTTAGATAGGCTGCTATGTACATGTTGTATATGCAGTGTTATGTGCATATGGTGTTGTGTGCATGTTGTACATGTGGTGCTATGTACATATGGTGTTGTGTGCATGATTATACAAGTGGTTTTGTGAGCATGTGGTGTCCCGTACACATTGTACATATAGTGTTGTGTGCATGTTGTGCATGTGGTGTTATGTACATATGGTGTCATGTACATGTCGTGAATGTGGTGTTGTGTACATATGGCATTGTGTACACATTGTACAGGTGGTACAATGTACATGTGGCATTGTGTACATGTTGTGCAGGTGGTTCCATGTACATGTGATGTTAGCACACATTGTGTAGGTAGTGTGATGTACAGGTGGTACTGTGTACATGTTGTACATATGGTACTGATGTACATCCGATATTGTGCGCATGTCATACATGTTGTGTCACATGCATGTGATACTATGTATATGCATTATGTAGTCGCCATATCATGATGTGTATTCGTTGTGTTGTACTATGTGTACATATATGTATTGCATTTTACATCAGACGTAGGTGTATGTATCATGTGGTGGCATACATTAGATGTAGGTGTATGTATGTGTTGTGTTGTACACTGGGTTTAGGTGTATGAATTGTATGTCAAGTGTAGGAGTATGTATTGCATGGTGTTGTATGTCGTGGTGGTTGTATATGTATTTGTGCATGGTTGAAGAGAAGGAACTGGGTGTTTGTCTAGTGTGGAAACTAATCTGGAGTGCGTACAGAATAAGGACAAAGGTAGAAGCTAAGGATTGATGAAAGGATAATCATCAGTGTTTTATTTCAGTTTTATTATGCATGTGATTTATGATTTTGGTTTATGATGATTACATGTGATCTATGATTATGGTTTATGATGGTTACATGTGATTTATGATTTTGATCTATGATGGTTTTGTTTTGAGCTAACATGATGTGATATGTTTATACATGATGATTTGGTCAAAGATGCCAGTTTGACTTGTTGTGATAGGAAGCGAAGAGAATTACAAGTGTACCTTATTAACAGGCCACCAATGAGGTATGATTTGAATTTATTTCAATTTATTATGAGTTTAATGGTAGTTATGTGCTTGGTACAGGAAAGAATGGGAAATGCCCAGTAGGGTGGTTGAAACTGACTGCAAGAATTAGCAACAATAGTGAGATAAATTGGAACATGTAGCAGTATGTTGGTAAAGCACTTCGGGAGTAGGGCCATTATGGGACACTAGTACCCAATAGTGTCCATTGATTGTCATGAGAATTATATGACCTGTATGATGATTTTGAGGCAAGTATATTCCTTGGTTATTTTACCTTACGATGGAAGGAATCCTTTCCAAGCGATGGATCACCTAGGATAGGGGATGTGAGGGAACTTGGAAGGTGAGTGACTGCACAGAAGGGGTGACCAGATTTTCTAGGGGACTATGTAGTAGAGAAGGGAAGGCACAGGATGGATTTGTTTTAGTCATTAGCATTTCCATATGGAATCAGATGCACATTGGGAATGCACCCTAGAACAATGACTCAATAATTTTTCACTGAGAGAACAAGTCGAACAGGATTGTAGAGTTATACATTGGATGTAGGTTTGAATTTGGTAGTGGATTCTGGAATTCTTGGGAAGGAGATGAATCCTGACATTATTTTTGAGGGTGGAGGTGTAAGCCTCTGGATTCCCTTGTTATTGATGCATGCATCATATCCTTTTATTTGTTGGTTTAGAAAATGTGCATATGTGTATATGTGTGTATTATTGTAAATACTATATTGAGCTAGATTTACAAAGCTCCATAGATAGTATGATTATTTGTTCAATGAATCAAATGTGTATGCATGTATATGTGGTTATTATTGTAAATATCATAATGATTTGCGTTATAAATCTCCAATAAATGGTATATTTGGCATGTTTCAGCGGTGGTCATTAGAAATACTACAACAAGCTATGTTGTAAAGATTCATGGGAAATATGTTTTGTTTTCACTAGTGTTATTGGTTATAGGTGTCATTGAACACCGAGGAGAGTGTTCCCCCAAGGCAGGGCATTCTGTAACAACCTTGGTTAAAAATCCATGTAAAAATTATAAGACCATGGTCATGGGAAAGGCAATGGGAAAGGATTTGGAAAGGCATGAAGCATTTTTGGCACATTTATTTATGAAAATAATGGAAATTAGGAGAAAATGAAGGTGAAAGGTCACAGGTTGCATGTGAGGAGGAAAATGAGGAAAATAGACGCACCATTGATAAAAAGGCTTCTAAGGATCAGTTCAGTTTTGGGGCTATCTCATTATTCTCTCTCTCTCTCTCTAACTCTTGGACACTTAGATTTTTCTTGGAGCACTTTGGCATTGGATCAAGAAAGGAAAAAGAAGGCAAGAGGAAGGAAAGAGAAAACAAGGAAGAGTAGGAGCAATAAATTACAACAAAATTCTTTGTAGGTACCGATTTGCATGTGTGATTTCCTTGCTATATTTTGCATGCATGGTATTGCATGTGGTTATTTGTTGTTATGGCATGGTGTTTTCTAGGTGTGACAGTGTTTTCAGTCTAGCCTTGCCATTTCCAGATAGCCATGGTGTGATGGGGTTCTCATATTTTGGTTGAGCTAGATTTCTGGATGGATTTGAAGCTGGGTGAGATGGATGTCCGAAAGAAATAACACATGGCCTAGTGATCCCTAGATCAGATTGTCGATTGTGGTAAAGCCACTAGCCTAGTGACCCCTGAACCAGACTGTCGGTTACAATAAATCCAAGTATTGTGTGCCTCGGTGGGCCTACGAATTATTGATCGATGAAAAGTGGTATATAGGTAAATCCTAGAGGTGGTTGTTCTCCATCATTCCTGGTAATCTTGGGATGGGATATGTGATAAAGCCTAGAGAGTGGGTCTTGGTTTAGGGCCTAGTGATCTAGTGTGGATTTCGGTAAAGCCCAAGAGACTAGGAGATAGGAAAGTTCCTCACGATGTAGGTAAAGAAATCTGGTGGCATCTATGCTTGTTTTGGTCTAGTGATCTGGTGGAGATCATCGAAAAATCCTATTATTACATGTTTATGGTTTTGGCATAGTGATGTAGTGTGAATTGCGGTAAAGCCTAGTTTCTATTGATGAGGGTGAGGTGGTTTAGCCTCAAGATGCCCTGGTTGGTTCTTTTGGTTTTAGTCCCAAATTCATGCTTGGAATATGGCATGGGGGTGAATGCTTGAAGAGAGAATTGGCTCAACCATTATATGGTCAGGTGGAGCATAGTAGTCCCATACCTATTTGGATTTTGCATTCATTAATAAGAGGTTCTTTCCTTGGTATCTTATGTGTAAATGTATTGGTTTATATGTGGATTCTATGGTTGATGTATCCTTGATATTTTTGTGGTTATTATGCTAGCTATAAGCATGTATTATGATAGTGATGATATATGGATTTCCTCATGTTTTTATTGGTAAATGAATGGACACTGTATCTATGAGCTAATAGATGACAATGCAGCTAATGATAAAAGGGAAAAAATCTTCTTAGTGATTATCATAGAAGTATGAGACATCTATACTCAGATCTGTTGTTTACTCCTGTAGATTACATATTTATGATATGTTTGAAGAAATTCTTGTCATGGTTAGTAGGGGTCTAGTCAAGGTCTTTTTCAATTAATTTCATTTGTATCATTTTCCCCTTGTTATCTTTCTCTTCTGAAGGTGTCATTTAATTCTGGGCAGTGACCTAGGCTCTGGGCCTGAAAAGGTGGCTCAAATCCCAGGGATGTTGGCACAGCGCTGAGTAAAATAGTCCCTAGATGTTGTAATACCATGTTATGGGAGTGTTCAAATCCCTCTAGATGCATACATGCCCATATAAAGGGAGCGTCCAGGAGTTTAACGGTCTAAAACCTAGGTTGGTCTCAGGGGTTGACTGCCTAAGTTATTGGGATGACTCTTGAGAGTTTTGTTTCTAATGTGGATTGTATTTGTAGTGTGTTTCTGTCGATTCCACTTCCTTAAGGGAACCCAAGAGGTTGAATCCCATCATAGTAGCCTCTCGTTACATGTTTACCCAGTTGACCGATTACTTGGGTAGATATGGGAGGAGGGTGTCAAATCGATAACCTCGACACTCCCCTCAGCTAAACCCCTCAATCGCTTAACATACAACTCCTATAACCCTACAAAATACTTATGAATAACATTCATACCCTTTGCCCCAAAAGTATAAGATCCACATGACAATTTTTTAAGACTAGTACACAACTTAGTAAAATCTTCAATACTAAAATCAGATAACTCACTACAAGCCTTCAATTTCAATTGTTTAAGGCCCTTACAATGAATTCCAATTTTAATCAAGCCCTCGTATTTTATAATTACCATTCTGCACTCGCACCTGAGAGCGGGCTTGGTCACATGATCAAACCTACTAAAGAGGCCTAGGATTGCTACTGAGATATCCAACTGGGCATCTAAGGATAGCCACTGGAAACTCAACCCCTTAGAAAAGAAACCATCCCATGCACACTGTTGGAGTTGGTCTGTTCAAGCCCTCTGTCAGAGATCAAAACGCTTTCTTGCATTTCATTTTAGGTGTCTCATGCTGCTCGTTCACTTGCATTCCATTTAGGAGCATGCCATAACCTGACGGAAGGGTCTTGTCTTTCATTCCCCTCATGTTTTGTACCTATTGACGCGGGTCTTTTCTTCAATGTTTAGAGTCCATGATAGTCAATGGGTCATCTTTTAATAAGCAAAGAGTCATGTTAATCATAGGTCTAAGGTTTCACAAATTGATTCGTCAGCATGTCCATGATGTTAGCAGGCTAGAGGGAGGTTCCACACATGTTTTGCTTCGCATATTTCATTGTCACATTGATGGATTACAACTCTTCTTAAAAAATCCGTTTTGAAGAAAAGTCAATATTTTGTGTTTTTGTAATATTTTCAAATGATTCTTCAGTTCTTTAGGAATAGCCCTGGTCTTCCTTGGTCACCCCTGCAAAAAATTACCAAAAAATTCATCATTTTAGTCAAAAATTCAAAAAGGAAATGTGAAATACAGAGTTACATTAAACTATGAAAAAGTGCCAAAACAAAACATTGCAAAAGTGAGTTTTGAAGAAACAAAAATCAAAACCATATCTCCATGTCTTTATAACAAGTTCTTCATAAGAAATGAAGGTCATTTTGAATGCCAAGATTGAAGAGGAAACATTTCAAAATGATTGGGTGAGCCAGTGCACGTTTTGAGTGAAATTGGTTGAAGTCGGGCATGCGCGGCGCATAGAGTAGAGGGCACGGGGCAATGGGCGCAAAACTCCAGTGTAAATTTGAACGGGCGCAGTGCACCGGGAGGGCGTGGTGCACTGGGCATGCCGCATGGTGCATACACCAAATTGCCCGAATTTGCTTGAAATTACATCAAATTGCCATCTAAACACTTGGATTTGCTAGGTAGGATCACCATCTCAGTGTTTCATCTGTCTTTATGCTAGTATGATGATGGTTTATGGCTGCTAAAAGTTGCAACAAAAACTCTCAAATCCTACCTCTTAAAGTCATCAAGCCAATTGCTGTTAGGATTTCAAAAATTGGCTGCCACCAAGTATATCCTTTCTCCATCATTTTCTTCTCCCATTGACTCCATTTATTTCCTAATCTCATTGTTCCCTATCCCCTCAAATTATTAAACCCCTATCCCCAATTCCTTTCTACCCATTGTCAAATGTAAAAAACCCAAACCCTACCTCATATAAATTTCCCAAACCCTCCTACGTGTCCCTAAACATAATTTCTCCCCATAAGTCCGTCATCCCTTCATATTATTCGCCTTCCTAACACTCCGTTGTTACATTTTTCCTTGGTGGCAGATTTCAACATATCTTAACAGCAGTCCAACACAGTTTTGTAACCAACAGTCATTTCTCCAAAGCAATGTTCATAACATCAATCATGTCATCTGATCATTCATTTGACTATGAGGTGGAAACTCAAAGTGATTCACCCATGGAAGAACATGCACCCCGAAGGCCTCATAAAAGTGGCAGACATGTTAGAGAAGAACCAATCACCCTCATAGAATTGCAGGCCCACCCTCTTGCCGTCTCTTGTTTTCAGTTTCAGTCATGTTATGAGTTTTGTGAAAAGGTTGCAAATGTTCAATTTCACCATGAGTTGGCTCACTTGTTTGTTCTACATTTGCCTGGTGCTCAAGTTACTTTGGTTGGTGTCACTTTCACACTTACACCGAACTCTATCTCATTAGCTACCGGCATGCCCAATGTTGGAGAACCATGGAACAGGAGACAAAAAGTTGACCGACAACATTATGAGCCATATATTAAACCTGGTTTCCTGAGGCAGCTTAAGAGGTTGTTTCCCTTCCGATAGCTTAAAGATGAATATGCCCCTCTAATGAAGTTAATTATGAAGTATTTTAGTTGTGAAGGTCGTTTCTCTCAGTTATGTGCTTATCACATTAGGTTGCTCATGCGTTTCACTCGGGTACGCATGATGAACATCTCATATTTCATATGCTGAAACATAGAGAGGATGACCGCCCTTGTTCAACACAAGACCCCTGAGCAGCAGTTCAACAACATTTGTCATTTTTCTCTCATCAAGATTTTGGTGGTGCACCAGCTTGATTTACAGGGTATCACCTGGGATGATTTCATCTCTCATGATTTTTTCAGAGCTCCACCGGGACATTCAGAGGTTAGATTTGAGATAGGTGGTCTGTCTCATCAGTATGAGTGTCATGAGACTGTTAGTGTGCTAGTATTCATCACATATCAGAAGGGCACTAGACCTTTGTTTGAAGCAGCCAAGCGAGTGTTATCTCCACTTGGTGTGGAAGGGGCCTCGCTTCCGACATCGACACCGCAGGTACAGGACAGAGGCAAAGGGCCAATGCATGACGAGGGCCCTTTAGGAGAATGAGAGACTGACTTCATTCTCATTCATGATGATGATACAGATACGGGCCCGGAAAGTGTCAAACTTAGAGAAATCATGCAAGAACAACAGGCATGGGTTCAGGATTTGTATCACAACTTAGAGAGGGCCAAGTGGATTATCAGATACCTTGAGCAACAGAACAAGCAACTTGAGGATTGACAAGTTGAGATAGAGTTGCAACTAATCAAGGAGAACTGGCAACACATCATGGCAACACAAGGTATACCTATGGAGCAAAGAGATGAGGACCGAGAGTATGTTTTAGAGAAAGTGAACATTTACTTGGAGAAGCTGTTGGAGAAGGCTAATAGGGAAAAAGAAATGCTAAGGTGCATGACTTACCATTACATGGACCGAAACTTGTGCTCCAAAGCAAGAATCAGGAGCCTAAAGGCGAAATTGAGGAAGGCGACAAAGAGACAAAAGAAGCAAAAAGCGAAAGATCGGCTACGAATATTGGCCAAAGCCTCTTTGGCCCAGTATAACATGTGATGGATAAGGTACAGCCCAAATTTCAAGAAATTTGGAGCACATTTTGAAATTTTGAAATTTTTTGCACAAAAAACAGGGTTTTTCTCCCTATGCGCCGCGCCACGTGGCGCGCGCTTTTGCTAGGGAGCTACAAATGAAAAAAGTTTATATTTTTGGATTTTCCATGGAAAATCATGACTACTGGTGCATGGACAACAAATTTGGGCAAGTTCTGAGGCTTCAGGAGGTCAAAAACACTCAAAAAATGACCTCTCTGCCCCTATTTTGACACACAATAAGCAGTCTTGGGAGATTGCAATTTTGGAGGGCCAAATGACATCCAAATTGAAAAATTCCACTTGGGTTAGAAGGTAGACAGATAGGGATTTCCAATGAGCTATCTGGGGCTCAATTTTGACTTCAGGAAGTGCCTCCAACTCAGCCTCAAAGTGGGGCGATGCATAGAGGATTTTAGCTCAATTTTTCACCTTCCAACTTAGAAATTCGACTAGTTTGCCTAGTTTTTATTTTTTATGAAATTATTGATCTCTCTTGATGTAATTGAGTAAACATGATGTAATTTTGGCACTTATTTACTTGTTCTAGATGATTCATTCACTAAAAAGTGAAAATTAAATGAATGAATCAGTTTCCTAACATATAGAGGCAAGCTGTTTTGACTGCCTATATTTTAGTTCCTTGTTTAGAATTGGTTGAAACAGCTCCTAGAATGATGAGATCGATCCCTAGAGGGATAGAAATGGGTTGAGATAGTCTATATCATGTAATCTCTTAGTCATTTTCAGGGTTGGACACTTGGGATTGCTTGGGCATACTATTGTACATATTTTCTCTGCATTTTTGGCTAAGGAAAGACCAGGGTTTTGCAGCATTGTTTGGGATCCATGTGGCTTCATGCTTTGATGGTGTGATTCTCTCAGTTATTGTAAGTTTTTATGTGTATCATTTTCCTTACTCTCATCTTCTGCAATTGAACAAATGAAGTGATTAAGGTAGAATCCATTGATTGTCATGCTCTACCTTTAAATTTGTTTGATTTTCCATGTTTTCATATGTTTAAGGAGAATCCTTGAAATATTCTTGCTCTCCATAGCTCCTCACCAGTCTGATCTACCCATTCATTCCCTTTAAAAGCATCAAGATGATCACCTTCCTTGCCCCAATCGGACCTCTGCAAAAACTGTGCCTCATCCCCAAGCCCAGATTTGCCTTTCCCTATTCCAACACAAAAACTCCTAAAAACTCAAATCAAACACTTGTACTTCATATCTAGCCTAACATCAGCTTGTATTTCAGTCATCTCAAGCCCATCAATTATCTTTTCCGAGTTTGACCTGGAGAGAGCCCTCTCCTGTCCTCGTAGGGCTAGCTACGAGGCTGAGCGTGGTATGATGTTATCTTGAATCCCGCCTTCCTTCAGCCTAAGGTGGATTTGAGCACTAACACACACTAGAGAGCATTGTCATCAATTTTTGGAGTTCAAGTTGTAGAAGATGTAGTCCAGGCATTCATCCAGAGTATCTCGCGTTGAAGCATAAGAATAAAAAACAAACGAATTCATTGGTCGTCAAGCTCATTAGCTAGCATCCACATGTCAAATTGTTATTGAAGGGAGGAGGATGAAAATAAGCATATATGATTGGCTAGATATTCCAAGCCAAACCCCACAGAGGAATTCATATCAGTGTAAAAATAATAAAATATTCAAACAATATGGGGAATTTTGCATATAATAGGTTTTTCTATTCAATTTTTTTGTGTTTTTTTGAATAGCCTCGATAAGATTATTTAAGGAGTTTGTAGGAATGTTGTATTTTTTGGAAATATCTCTTAAACTTTTCATTGTTTGCATCTTTTTCAACACTAGGTTGGAGGACATAGAGATTTTGGTTACTCAAAGAAATCTCAAACCTAAAGTATAAGATCAAATGCAATAATATTTTGCAAAATATGTACAATATATGTAGGATTATACTCTAATATGAAATTCATTGGATTATGACCTTCTGAAGGGTCCCTAATAGGTTATATCTAGAATAAATGGAACATAATTTAAGGAAAAATAGATCTAGACCTAGAAGAAAATGAGCTCTTCACATTTATTTTTCCATCTTGGAGGATAGAATGAGGGCTTTTGATTGAAGGTTGTTGGAGAAATAGTTACAGGAAGGATTTTTAGGATTTCACATAAAGTAACACCATGTAGATGGATACCACATGGGAATGTCAACTAAGGATCAATGAGCGGATTTTGGGAAAGAAGGAAAGACTATATGCTTGTTTGTGGGTTTTCACCCACGGTAATAGAAATTGCCCATAGTAAAATTAGGTTGTTTGTTGGCTTTATGTCCTAATATAAACTTATAAATAGTTAAATCCAAAATGGAATAGAATCTAGATATAGATGGATAGTTGAATATAGGGAGATGTTACATTCTCCATAAATATTTCTTGTTGTAACTTGATGGATTAGGAAAGTGGGCCACAACAGTTGCAATGTAATGAAGGATTTTCATAAGTAATATAAATGTATGTTTGGGTTCATTGTCTATTTTTATGCATTATGGCGTGAATGATCTAATCTATTTGTTATATTTTATTAATGATTGGTTTACTGTGCCAATTAGCGGTATACTAAAAAAATTATTTTATGTTGAAAATGATAGTGATAGTAGAGAAGCTCCATTTTTCCCTCATCACTACAGAAGTATACAAGTTCCTATAGTCTCTCATAATATGCCTCGACTAAGACTTCACCTTCTTGTGGGTGATGTGGAAAGGGTTTATTTTTGAGGGGTTTTGTTGGTTGTTTTCTAAATATATGTCTTCCCTCTACGTGCCAACAAATAGTTATGTTGTCAGGACCAAAATCTGCAATTGAAGGGAATTCTGAGGATGAACAAGGAAGACATACAATAGTGGATATCAATAAAGGAAAGTGAATTTGTGATAGAACAAACTAGAAACTAGTGAAGTGATCCTAAAAGGTTATTGCAAAGGTATGTTTTTACGTATTTTATCAAGATTTTCTTTGCTAAGTTTCATGTGATTCTAGCTAAGTGGTGGGCCAAGACTTCCGAAGAATGTTGGAAACTAACATATTGTGGTACCATATAATCAGAAACCTAAATCGATTAGAAGAGTGAATTTTGTGAACGAAAAAGTATCACAAGAAGTAGATTTCTGGCTAAATAGTATATTGGAGGCTTATATTATTGATTTTGCATAAAATCTACTCAGTTGTGTAGTGAAGCCAACAGGAAATTTTTCAAAGACTTTCAAGGGGAACTCCTAAAATCACTATTTACTTGGATAAATATGTTTTTGTGTGACAAATAAATAATGTCATTGGAATTTGAAACCATGAGTAGATGAATATCTTCGCGTGTGATGGGGAGACTAGGGGAGAACCCATGGATGGCCTAAAGGAATGAAGGAAGGGGATACAATACAGTATGGAAAGGAATGATTGAATTGAGGATGTCGATACATCAGAGGGATAGAAGTGAAAAAGAAGTAAGAAGGTTTAAAGCATGCACATCAGAGAAGGAGGCTCAAACATGATGGAAGAAGCTGGAGTGTTGCATAGTGGTGTGAGATTTTAGCACAATAGTGAAGTGAGAGAGACATCTACATTGAAATTGTGATATACAAAAGGAATACATGAAAGGTTTGATAAAGAATAAGAAGGAAGAACAATAGTGGAGGATATCAACATTAATCACTTGTTTGATGGAGTGTAGTACCTAGAGAATAACAAGAGATTGTGCAAAGGAGAGGGCAAGGAAGGAGACCCTTAGCTCAACTTAAACCAAGAATAACCAATGTATCCCAGTGACCTTACTCAGGCCATACCCTGTGTCAAACCCATGACCCCACACACATTGTCAAGCCAAGAACTAAGAATCACTCAATAAGTTGTTACAGTTCGTTTCAACTAGTAAAAATTGTCATAATAGTGGAAGTAGTCAGATAGGACCTAAGGTACCATTGAATCATCCAAAGGTATCATAGAATATAAATGTGTAAAGAGTCATGACATATGTTGTTCCTTCCATGCAAATGTCAGTCTTTCACGACGTTGGATCAAAGGATCCTGAACAACATATTTTTTTTGTGAGGTAGTTTAGACTGCCAAGTAGGTACAAGATGAACATAAAATGGTGACACAATTAGAAACCACTTTTAGGGACCATGCGTTAACTTAGTATATGAAATTAAAAATATTGTGCGAGGAGGGCAAGGTAGAGGATCCAGAGAAATTAAACAAACATTATTAAAGGAGTTCCAAAAGCAGAAGTTGTAGTGCCAGTGTATCACATAGGTTAAGGAGATTAAACAACATGTTGGTGAGTCAATATGGGATTACGACCATAGTTTCAAGGTGTTGCTAGACCATTTATCATTTTCAATTACAAATGTGTTGCATCAAGAATGGTTTATTACAAGTTTATTGCCACATATTTATATTGTGTTAACTTAGTAGAATTTTTCCACGCAATATAAAGGGCTAGAGACTTCCATGAAGTTAGAAGCATTCCTTGTAGGTAGTGAAAGTAGCACAAGGATAACATAATTCTAGTCGTTGTTGGTAGCATTGAAAATACAATTGCAAGACTTAGTAAAAGATAAGGAGAAGTGTGAATAATTTTGTTGCACCATATTTGGGAAGGAGGGACACCATAAGAATAAATGTCCAACTGTCACAACATGCATGTCCATGGGAGCCATGAATCCATTAGTGAAAGGCATAAGACTAAGGTATGAAGTTGGTAGAGTTTGGGAACATATACCAACATCTTGTGTGATGTTTCATAAATATAAAAACTTGGTGAAGACATCATTTTGTGACTTTTTCAAGTCACTAGAACACGAAATTCATATGTGTAGCACATTGGATTTATTAAGGGATTGCACTAGTGATACATATAGGGTACATGAGATGAAGGGTTATGAAATTGACATGTTGATATATAACATGCCTAGAGGATTTAACCCACGAGGAGGTTAAGGGATGCAAGACAGAGGTCAAGAATTTTAGTGTAGAGGCATACGAGGATTTGGGAGAGATAGGGGCATGCTAATTTTTTATAGCTATGGGTAGCGAGGTCATTTCATTTGATATTTACCTAGCCCCTACATGAGATGTACTTACTATAAAAAAGTAGATTATGTAACTGAAGACTGTCCTTAGCTTATTATGAATTAGAAGGGGAAGCAGGGACAAAATGTGCAAATGATAATTGTTGAAGAATGTGTAGATCAACCACAAATGGAAGCAACTACAAATGGAGTAATCAGGACCTGAGATCATGAAAATGGATAAGGAAGATAACCATACCAATTGGTGAGAAATGAAACAAGAGAACCTCCTAGGTTTGAGCCAAAAAGAGAAAAAACGATATATAAGGAGGCCATAAGAGAGTTGGTTGCAATAGAATGGGGTCTAACAAGTTTGATAGTGCAATAAGCACAAACTATATACGATTTTACAATAATATATGTCAAGTCTATTCTAAGAGAAGTGGGATAAGAGGCATGTCTCATTCATAATTTCTTGAAGAGATGTCTATAAATTATGAAGGATTGATTGGCTCTAGATAAGTTGCATGATATTATCAACCAATGTGCACAGGAGAAAGAATTTCCTTCTAGGTGTGCAATGAAGAAAATTATGCATAAGAAGAAAACAAGCATGGAGTTTAGACTTAGTGCATAGATCAAAGCATACAAAATGACCATATTATCATAGGCCTTTGTTTAGATGTTAACATTCTTATGAAGTAGTCATAAGAGTTTATGGGAAGACCAAAGCTAATTTTTTTGCCTATCTAGTTAAAAATGGTCAATCAATCAAGAATATTTCCTATTGGTAGATGCGTGGGAGTAGACGTTAATATTGATGGAGTAAAAAGAAGTACTCATATTGAGGTGATTGAAATCATAAATGATACTAATACTTATCTAGCATTACTTGGGATTGATTTTGACTTTGGAAATCAAGTTATAATTAGCCTTATGAGAAGGTATGTCATCTTTAAATTTAGAGACTTGAGGTTAACAAAGCCATTAGATATAATGGAGGGAGAGTGATATGTGGAACCAGTAAGGGATGGCTTCAATGTAGAATAACTCGATAATATTTAAAATGTGATAATGCATAGGAATGATTATGTTAATCCAGCCATTAATGGAGAGTTAATATGGAAAATTTGTATCTCTTACGCATCATATTCAAATGTAGCACTTGAGAACTAAAAACATAGGTTGCATGAAGTATCCACCAGAAGATGTTCCCACATTTAAACCCATGTAGTGGGTTGGATCATAATAGAGGTGTATGATACCCAAAAGTATGATGGGATGATATATGTGTGTTCATTTGTGAAACATTTTGAGTCACATATACCAGAGAAGTTCATATTGGTAGCCTTGGATGTAGCACCGAAAGCAACTCCTGCATGATGGTGGGCCAGACACAAGGAAATGATAGAAAACTGGCATAAATGTAGAAATTTGTTGCATATAATATTTAGATTGGACCCAACAAATGAAGGAACTAAATATGATGGCATGGGGTGTTTTAACACTCATCTGAAATGGTGTGTCATGGTATGGACCAAGAAAAGATTATCAGAAGAAGAATAGGTGCAAAAATTTGTACATACACTAGACACCATCCCTGAAAGTTGGTATACTGAATTAGAGATACATAGAGGAACAATGGATTGGGAAGAGATGATATAGAACTTCAAGATGAATTTGAGCTTCAAATCAGATGATCCATTTGTAGATGAAACATTACAGGTTGTTAAAGGAAATATTTTTATAGTAGATGATCTAGTTTCTTAGATATCAATACCATTGTATCTTATGCATCAACAATCTCAATCTATTCAACAACTTATTGAATGTTACATCATAACAGATGAATATGAAGAAGTGGATGACCTGAGAAATTTTTGGATACTAGAAACAGAAGGAAATCACACAATAGTGGGCCTATAACTTGAATCTATAGATTATTCCAAGCCCATGAAGACGTGCAAGGTAAACATTAGAACAAAAGAGAATCTTAAGTTTTTCATTATTTTAGACTATTGGAATGAGAAGACAATAGAAAATATTGTTGATATGTTGTGTGAGGATCAAGATTTGTTCCCAACCACTTTCTCGAAGATGAAAGTAATAATACAAGATATCAAATAATTGAATATCCCATTGACACCATATGAAAAGACATTAAAAAAGAGAGCTTACAAGTTGAACCCAGTCTACAAGAAGAAAGTGCACAAAGAATTAGCCAGAATGCTAGAATTAGGGATTATTGAACTAATAGAAGAATTGGAGTGGGTAAGTCCAATGATGGTGTAGGATAAGATGATAGGATAAATCAAGATTTGTGTAGACTTAAATAAACTCAAATTATGATACAGATGTACACAACATGTTCCCCACCTTGTTCATAAATGAAGTACTAAAAAATGTAGGAGGACAAGATACCTACTCATTTACGAATGGATTATCAAGATACCATAGGATCAATATCACACCAGGAGATTGGCATAAGACCACATTTGTGGCAGAATGGGATCTTTCCAGTATACAATTATGTCTTTCAATTTAAATAAGAGACCTACAATATTTTATGGGGTGGTAATAACAACTTTCATAGAGTTTATCCATAAGTTCTTGGAGGTATATATCGATGATTGGACAATGTTTATCCTACTAAAGAACACATCAAAGTACTGTGCCTCTTACTTGATTGATGTTGACAGTTGAAAATCTCGTTAAATTTGAGGAAGTGCATTTTTTGTTCACACTTTGGTATTTTGTTGAGCCATGTGGCATGTAAACAAGGTCTACTAGTTGACCCTGTGAAGATTGTTATCATAGTAGGTTTACCCCCACCCACATTGGTGTAATTGTTGCACATGAATCTAGGAGATACATACTAATATATAAATTTCATACAAGAGTATGTGAAGGTTACAACCCCCTTTGGGAAAATGTTGAAGAAAGAAGTAAAGCTTAAACGAATGAAAAATGTTAGCAAGTTCTAGACATGTTGAAGGAAAAATAGGTTGTTGCATTGATTTTTGTCTTTCCATAATGGTGAAAGGATTTCCATGTTAATTTGGATGCCTCATGCATAGCTTTGGGTGCAATAATAGCTCAACCAGGAGGGGATATAGATCACCCTATTTCATTTCCTAGCCAAAAACTATCAACAACATAATAAAATTATACCACGACAGAACAAGAAGAGTTGCCAATGGTATTAATTCATTACAAAAATTAAGACATTACCTGTTAGGATCACACTTCAAAATATATACAAACCATTCTACATTGAGGTTTTTAGTCAATAAGCTAGTGTTTGTGGTGGTGGGGGGGGCGGTGGTGGGGGTGGGTTGGGGTTATGAAAATGGTTGTTTCTATTCAATATTATGGTTTTGAGGTCATTGTGAAACTAGGAAGACTAAATATAGGACTAAATCATTTGTCACACATTTTGATGGGAGAAGATACTAAAAATCTTGATGAAAATTTATTGGATGCACAATTATTCAAGGTAGAAATGGTCGATGATTACTTTGTAGACATTTCTTTAATTTCCTACAATAGTGGAGGAGAAAAAACTAGTGGTGAAAGTTTTATATTGCCGACTAGTAGTAGGATTCTCGTACAAGTTAGGTGCAGATAGCATACTTCGATGATGCATGTTGGAAAACAAGTTAGGCACAGATGGCATACTTCAAAGATGCATGTTGGTACATAAAAGGCCATATAAATTTTAGAAGAAAACAAAGGAGTTGTAGGAGGTCATTGTGAGGGGAAAGCTGCCACATACAATATCTTGCATGTAGGATTGTGGTGACCCACTCTCCATGAATATGTTAAGGATTTATGTCGAAATTGTGATGTATGTCAAAGAATTGAAAATACCTTTAGGAGGGATGAGATGTTATTATGCCCATAAGTAATATTGTAGGAATTTGACAAATGGGCGATAGACTTCCTTGGACCAATCAACCCACCAACAAAGAGATTAAGAGACAAGTGCATGACTGTGATAAATTACTTCAATAGATAGGCAGAAGTAGAATCGTTTCATGATTGCAATGTAGAGACAATTGCATGGTTTATCTTTGAAACAATAGTTATGGGATTTGGATGTCCAAAAATATTGATGAATGAACAAGGTATTCATTTTCTAAATAAAGAAATTGTTCCCATGACAACAGAATTTCATATTTATTACTAGAGGAGTGCCCCCTATCATCAACAAGAAACTGGAAATATTGATGTTTTTAACAAAATCCTATAAAACACTAACAAAAGTATGAAATAAAAATATAGATGATTGGGATTTACAAATTTCAACAATTCTATGAAAATACAAGACTACATGTAAGAAACTGATAGGATATATGACCTTCAAGTTGGTTTATGGACATAAAGTAGTAATTCCTATGAAATCCATAATGCCAAGCTTGCACATTTCTACCTTAGCTAATTTAACAGATAGAGGTGTAGTAGAGAAAAGACTATTAGAACTATTACAATTGGAGGAAGATCATGTAGTGGTCATATTTCACCATAATGTTCAAAAAGAACATGTGAAATCCTTGACTAATAGGTTCATAAATAAAAAGAAGTTTCAAACATGATATTTGGTTCCACTTTTTGACAATAAATTTCAAAGCATCTAGGGAGATTTTAGATGCATTGGTTGGGTCCTTATACGATTTGGTTTGTGCCAGAAGTAGGAGTTGTTTAGTTAGAGAAACTAAATGGGGAACCTATCGATGGATTTGTAAATGGAAGCTAGTTGAAACTCTATAGGAGCAACTAATCCACTATGCAGTAAAGGGATTTATGTAATTGGGATTACTAAAAAAATAAAAATAAAGAGAGAGAGAGAGAGAGGGGAGCGAGAAGTAGAAAGTGGAGAAATACACTAGCAAATGTCACCCACAATCACATTAGATGGACACCATGTCTGTGATAGGAATTAAAGGCCACTTCACTAATGATCGAATGAGTAAACTATGATGAGAAGGATCTACTTAGAGTAATGAATCTAACAAGAGAGGTTGCGGATAAGATACTTAATGGCTCAAGTATGCACACTAAAGTTATATATACCATAAGAATTAAACGCAACAAAAAATCGAATCAGATGAGACAAATTTCTAATTATACCACAATATTGAAAGAAGTTTATAAATTTTAGAAGTATTTCAGTGAATGCATCATGTCTACAAGGAATGGTGAATAGCGATCAATGCAAGGAATTTCAAATAATTCTAAATTATAGATTGAGAAAGTGTTGGAAAGATCAAGATGCAACCATCCAGATAGGAGGGTCAAAGAACTAGGCCAAAAATAAGATGGAAGGAGCAGTGGTTGAATTTATTTTATGCAATCTATGGAAAATCTAGTAAAACACTAGTTCTGGACAACACAAAAAAGGGGCAGTTTTCAAAGCACTATATATCACTAATGAAGCCAAGTGTAGCATTAGTCCAAAGAGTTCATGGGGAAACTTCACATAATCTACAATGGAAGATTGTTATTGAAAAGAAACATGAATATGTTTGAAGTTGCAGAGACAACAATATCCAAAAAGAGTCGGCCTGCATGCATTGAGAAGTGGCATACGGATTTTAGTGGAAAAGATAAGTGCAAGAGCCAATACCTATATCCTTGAGGGAATGTAACGAAACGAATATAAGTATAATATTATGGATTAGTGCACAAAATTTTGAAGCCAATACGAATGATGGGGAAGCAAAATTATTGCGATGGTGGAAGCATCATGGAATAACAAAAGGATTGAGTGGATCAACATGAACCAAAAGTGAGTGGTGGGGTCTTTTTGGAGTAGCAGTTCGAGGAAATATTTTGAGGATTCTAAGTGATAATTTTACTAAGGATTAACAGACAAATTACAGGAAAGAAGGAATTTTAGGCTAGTTTGTGGGTTTTTTCCCATGGTAATAAAAATTTCCCATAGTAAAAGTAGGTTTTTTGTCGGCATTGTGCCCCAATTAAAACTTATAAGTAGCTAAAATTGTGATGTAATTTATAGATGTGGATGTAGATGGATAGATAAAGATAAAGAGATATCACATGCTATGTAAAAATTTAACATTGTAATTGATGAATTAGGTTAGTGGGTGGAAACGTTTGCAATGTAATGAAGGATTTTTAGAAGTAATATAAATGTATCTTTGGATTCATTGTCTATTGTTATGCAATATGGTGTGAATTATTTGATCTATCTATTATATTATCTTAATGAATGGTTTACTATGCAGATTAGGGCTACACTTAAAAGTTTCTTTTATGTTGAGAATGATATAAATAACACAATCTCTACGTCTCCTTCATAACTGCAATTTTTTTTAGGTCCTTGCAATCACTCATAAGATTCCTTGGGTGATGTGGCACCTACTCATGGGTGATGCTAAATGGGTTAGTTTTTGTGGAGTTTTTTTGGGTATTTTCCTTAAAATTGGTGTTTACCCTCTGCACACCAGAAAAGGCCTTAGTTTTTTAACAATGTTCTTCATTTGATTTTGGAAAAAGTAATGCAATCGTGAGAAGGGAGACTTCCTTGTTGCCCCATTATGGGTTCAACTCTTTCCTCTTCCAAAGAAATATTAGGAGGAATAAATCCATTAAGGCATTGGAAATGCCATTGGTAGCTTTATCAAGGATTATGAGGAAGCTAAGAGAGGGATATACACATCCTATGTAAGGATATGTGTCTATATACACATCCTATATATATATATATATATATATATATATATATATATATGATATATATATATATATATATATATATATATATATATATATATATATATATATATATATATATATATATATATATATATATATATATATATATATGTATATCTTGCAACATCTTACAACTTCAATAGACATTTATTATTAGAATAATCTTTGGAAATAGAAACTAGATTATGAAAATGTCTCATTTAGATGTAGACATTGTCATGATTATGGGTATCCCTTTAGAGACCATAATTTAATTCCAAAGGATTGATTGGAAGAACAATCAAATCATAAAGAGAAAGAGGGTTTTCAAAATTCCCCCAAATGAAATGGAATTTGTGACCATAGGGACCCCCAAATTCCAGTTAAAACCCCCTATTTCGAAAGAGGTTCACATATCTTTCCTCTAAGAATGAGGCCTTGACACAAGAAGATAATCAATCATTCCCCCATCCATTCATTGGAAGTATTCCCAAATATTTTTTGTCCCCAACAAATCCCAAGAAAAGGAATCCATAGGGTAACTAGAAAAATTCTCTACCAAAGGAGGTAGCTAACTCAATAATTGGAGAAGGTGAGAAGACATGGATCTAGATGGTCCATGCTTGCTAATCATTCTGGTATAGTTTTTCCTCAATAAATATCCACAATGCATGTCAGAACATCATATGATGACTCTTTACAAGGGAAAACTAATCTCTAAGAATCAAACAGATAACAGTCAATCCGGTTGGATTTCTTTGAATCCTGATTTAAGAGTTCAACAAAATATTTAAAAGATCCCCTATAACGATTGAGGACATAAAAAGGGACACAGGAGAATTAAGGCCTTCATCCAAGGAGATGGAGAAAAGTGAGTCAACTTAGGGAATGTCATGTCAATGTCGAAGGCAATTTCTCCCTCTCAATGCACAAAACCTTGAAGTTTTCATCCGAAATCATCAAAGAATAAGTATACTTTACTTTCATTATTAGTATTTGATAATTTGTTAATAAATTTATTAGTATTTTTAATTGATAAACTAAAATCTATAATTATTTTATGATAAATAATTTCTATATTTTTGAAAAAATATAATACATGTTGTTTTCTCTAATCAATAAAAACACTCTTCTAATTCAAAAAAGTATAAATAAATAAAATGTTTAAACTATGTTAATTAAAATTAACTCAAAAAAAATTAAAACACATAAATTATGTATAATGTCAAGAGAGAAAAGTTTATGTTAAGAGTTTTTAATAAAATTTTTATTTATAAAAGTGTTTTTTAATAAAATTTTATTTATTAATATGTTGGTTATTGTATTCCATTAAATTTTAATTTTTGTCGTTCATATATATATAATTTGATTTATCCTATTTTTAAAATTTGTAGGTTATCTAATTTTTTCCTAAAATCATTTTATTACAGATCAAAAACTTTCCAGAATTATTATATACATATGTTTTTTATTTTAATATGGTTGTTGTTGTGACAACGACTTTCCAAATTTTTTGTCTCATTTAATTTTGGAGCTTTCCTATGTTTTCATGAGTTGTTCCTCTTAGTTACATTGTGTCGTCTTGTCATTTTTTCATGCTTTCCTAAGTGACAACCATTCTTTCAACATCTCTAAGTGTGGTTTTCTCTCCTGGGTCAAAGTGTCCTAAGTGTTTCTTTCTCATCTTTTAGTAGTTACCTTATCGACCTTTCAATGATAGAAAAAGCATTAGATTTTCTTTGACTTAGCCAAGATCTCTTTACTTAATATGTAAACCACACAAAAGAAAGAAAGCGAAATATTTTTCCTGAGTGAAAGTGCACTTTTTGAAGTTAGTGATTACATCTTGATCCAAATCACACTTCTTTCTCCTAGTGGAACACATTTTTCATTCACAGTTGAGCGTGCTCCTTGTCCATAGTGAGTGCACACTCCTTGTCCTTAACAGTTGTGCACTCCTTGTCATCAACAGGTGTGCACTTTCAGTCTCTCACACATGCACACTTCCTTGCTTGCATGCATAGTGCACTCCCAGAAAATAGGGACCCTATCCCACTTAACTCACCTAACTTAGTGATCAAACAACAAGTAGCGAGAAATGCATCAAAACCCTAGCCTTCCCTTGCATGCAAATTTTCTTGATAAGGATCACAACTCATTGTTCATTCCCATTATCACTATTCACTTTGGGTTGAGAGAATTATCTCATCACAAGGAATTTTTCTTAGCTCTTGGTCACAAGTGCATCGATTCTTGATAAGTTTTGCAAAGTTTTTCTTTTGATTACTTTCGTTGTTTTTAGTGGCATTTTGTTTTCCTTAGTGGAATTTCAATATGATTTTGCATAATAAGTGTCTTTTTTATCCATTCTTGCTCCTACAAGTTTCTTCTTGTTGTCACAAGTGGTGTTTATATTAACTCTTCATGTTCCATTCGCCTTCTAGTCATGATTGCGATGAGATATATAAACACTTGCAACTTATTTCTCTTGCTTTTAATGTGATATTTAATATTAATGACCATCACTTAGCCATTTTTGAGATAACCTTCTCTCATTGAGGATAGCATACTTGCAGGAACAAACACTCATTGTGATTCACGACAAAACCCAACTAAGAAGAAACCTTCTTCCATATCACATAGTGCATTTCTAGTCCATAATGAGGCATATGTTCCCATTGCAATTGTGACCTGCAGCTTTGTTGAACCTCCTTAGGCAATTGTGCACTTCCATTAAACAATGTGCCTCTCCTTGTCTATCACTAATGTGACCTATGCCCAAAAGGAGTTCCTCTCTCTCATAAGTTCACATGGCACAGTTGTAAGCCCTAGACTTAACTTTTTTGTGCATTGTGATCCTGACTTGCACCCTCTTTCTTGCCTTTGTGCAGTCTTCACTTCCAGTGTCTATTGAAGCCACCTTGTCTCATCTTTACAAGCCCATGCCCCCAATGTGTGCCATCCTTCTTAGTTACTACCTTTTTCATATTTAATAGATAGGAGATTTGGATGTAATAGATAGGAGATTTCCAAGAACTGATCTTTGTTCACCATGAGTGATATTCCACTTATAGGTTCTACAAATACATGATATGTTAGTCGCTCATCATCGATCGAGACAATTCCTTCCACCACTCGACAGGTTACATCAAAAGAAACTTCAAAATCTAGTATTGAGGAAGTAGTAGAATGTTCAAAGCCAACTATTCCCATCTTATCATACACATAATGTTTCATTGATAATTCTCTCAAAATCTCATGGAAAGATATAAAATATGCAAGTTTCATGCAAAAGGAATTCCTAGAAAACCTAGGAAAAAAGGAAGTATACATAAACATCAAGAGGTCTAGGATGCATAGAGTAGCATGCAGATTTCCAATACTACATTTTGTAGAATCTACTGAATGGATCTTGATACATATGGATAATAAGAATCTAGCTTTTAGAAGTGAAAGCGAGAATGAGATTCCCACCTACCATTAATACATGATTTTCATTCCTATTACAAGATGGTAACTCCTAAGACATATTTGAATACATAGTTCTATGCGACTTTGTCTAAATTGAACACCAAAGAAGTCCTCAAGTCATGGTGGCAAGAGCATGCAGAGTTTCACCAAATGCTAAGTGCAATTCACAAGACTAAATCTTTAAGAAAGGTTTACCAGTATCTTATGGTGATGTGTTGCAGATTGCTTGAGTGGAAGAATGCATAATATTTTGAAGAAAATTGGGGTTATTTACTCAACCTAGTTGTTTCTAGAGGCAATGTCTTTAACTGGGTTGAAATCCTCTCTCACAAACTAGAAATGAATATAAAATGGGCTAAGACAACTTTAAAATCCAAAAAATCACCATAATTTTACATGTCCTTTTATCTGCTAGATGGGCCGCTATGCATTTATAGGAATGGGATGGAATTGGACCTCTCAAGTGAAGATTCTTGTTTACTTTCATTGCAGACTATTGTTAGAAGTCAGTTTCCAAGGAGTGTATACGAAACTAGCCGAGCATTTCTTTGTAGTTTTATATTAGATGATTTTTTAGACTGAACCTTTATGCAAGACAAATTAGGTGAAAGAGGCACTCTATGAGGTTGTTGATTGGTTCACTTCACCATAGGGAACATACATCAAATTTTTTGGGTGAAAAAATACCCCTCACTTTATGTCGAGGTATGTGACCGACAAGGTGCTCATGCAAGAGGTTGCCTACTAGTTGAAAAATGGTTTATCTACACAAATTCAAAGGAAAACCTCCTCCCACTGGTGGCCATCTACCATTTAGTGAGATGCAAATTGTTCCTCCACCTGACGATAGGGTTATGGATGTATCTAACTTTACCTTTGAGTAACTAAAGAAGAGAATTGTATAGGAGAGGCGAGGGTATTTTCCTAATGACCTTGTTCATCCTATCTCTATAGCTACAAAAGGGTGATAACATATGACACTAGGAGGAACCCTTGAGCAATCATTGAAACGAATGTGGCATTTGGAATAGTAGCACAAGATAACACAAAATATATTTTGAGTCATAATGAAAAACTCCAAAACGAGTTGGCTACCATAATGCAATAGGTTGATCATATGTTTATAGAGAATCAAAGGTTGGCTTCTACCAATATCAACATAGTAGAACTACAGAATGCATTACTTGAAGAGCTAAAACCAATGGAAGATACTATGAAGCAACTTTATAGTGAGATGACCCTCTTCAATGAAGTAATGGCAGCCCTAGTAGAAATCTATAAAATATATCAAGAAATCCTGAAGGCTCTAAAGGTTGTAGGCACAACTATGGATCTGATGTAGGATTGGGGCATCAAGTATCTTAATGTTCCCAAGAGGTTTGTCAAGAAAGATAGATTAACAACCAAGGTGGATAGAGCATAGTTGAGGCTTCATACTCAAAATTAAAACCATGTCGAAGAACAAGTTACCAATGCTATAGCTTCTTATGTTTGATTGTACAGTAGTTTAGAATCCCTTGCTCAAAATCATAAAATACTTTATGTGGGCCTACTTAGAGAAATAAGGAGTAAGGATGTTATAATGTAGGAACTAAAAGAATTTATTTAAAAAATCAAGTAACCAACAAACCAAGAAGGATTTGAGGTGACCAAAATTACCCTTTTATAGTATGCAATTGGGCCGACCAAAGTTCACCTGAAGTTATTCATGCTATGGAGTAGTGTATAATCAAGCTCCAAATCTATACTTTCATATTCATTGGAGTTGAAGATGTGGTACATGGCATATCTATTGGAAAGAGTCAAATTTATTGTAACAGAGTTCTAAGCATGGCACTCCTACATCACAAATTAGCTCCATTCTCAAGCCATTGATTTGCCTTTTCCTCCCACATGAGGAAAATTTTTCTTATTGTAATTTTGTCCTATATGGCCACGATTTTTTGAAGTAATTTGTCTTTTATGAGAATACGAAACTAAATTTAAAAGAAGTCCAAGAGATTCATGTGGAATATGAACAGTCACATAGAAGTCCATAAGTTGTAGAAGTCAATGAATCATGAGGAAGCTCAAGGGTCATTTTTATTTGTTATAAGTAAGCCCTCATAACTCAAGCAAGGGGCTTGGAATTTTCGAGATTTGGTCTTGGCTTCTCTAGTTCTGCATAGGGAAGAGATCATTCTTTTGGATAAGCAAGTGGTAGCTTTATGTTTTACTATTGGATCTAGTGTTTCATCAATGTAACAATGTACATGGATCTTTCATTTAATTATTGGAAGCTCTTGGAGCCAGCAATATTTCATGGATGCATCGTGAATGTCGTAAGACTATTCTTTAAATCTTTATGGTATATTTTTATGTTATGCATACTAAAGAGAATGACTATTTCATTAATTTTAGATACGAATGTTGTTGAATGGGCATTGTTATGTGTTTTCATGATCATTGTTATCTTGTGAACTATTTTGCAGGTGAATCAATGATTCTTTACCTTTTGCGCTCATGTGTCTCTCTTAGGATAATACTAATACTTTTCTATTAAAGGTTCATCCCTTATTTCCCTATCGTGGAAGCTCCCTTTATACTTTACAAGCAGTGTCTCACAAATCTTAGATGCTTTTTGTTCCCAAATTTATGTGTACGAGCTCTTATGTTCGTTTAGCATCCAAGGCATTCCTCTAAGATATCTTGCAACGGTGGTCGAACCTAATATCTGGATGAGGCTCCTATTCCAAAGAGTGTGAGGTCTAATTGGGACTTCATATCAGGGAGATCCCATGTATGTTGGTGGTTTCCAGCATTGTCAACAATACTTTAGTTATATTAATCATTTTTAAAGTTAAAATGTTTTATGTTCACATTAATTAAATTTTATATAGCAATCTCATAATTTTTTATTTTAAAAATAAGATATTTTTATTTATTTTATGCTTTATTAATGCAAATTTAATAAAGACAGAGGTGTTAGGAGGGGGAGGGATTATCTATAACCCCGAAATTAAACTAGCTATGAAGTACTCCTTGGGGCTTCGAAGAAGGACCAATAACCAAGATGAAATGTATGGCCTCGTGCTTGGGCTAAACTTGGCCAAAGACATGGAAATATCGAAGATTGCAATTTTGGGGGACCCTCTCCTCATGATCCAAGATTTATAGAAAGGCTCATTCCCTAAAGAAAACCACCTCAAACTCCTTTTTCAAAGAATTATTGGTGCTCTAGATCACTTCCACCATAAGTCCTTTTTTCACATCCTCAAATCAAAAAGTGTGGAAGCTAATAGACAAGCTAATATTACATGCCTTCTAAAAGCGAGCTAAACTGAAATAAATGATTCTTCAGGATGGAGAAATATCCCACGATTCTTCCCCCTTACCCTATTGTCTTAATGAATCTAAAAAGAACCCTTATACTAAGTTTCCCCCTCCCAAGTCTGACTTTTGGAGAGAAAGAGCCCCATGCATGGGAATTCTTCCCAATGCTCTTACATGCTTTGAGCCCTACTTTTCGATGACACAACCATACCCAATTTGACCTTGTGCCCAAAGTATTGATGGATTCTTGGACGTGGGTTATTATGAAGTTTAATGGTGACAAGATTTGTTTCATGTGTGGGAGCTCTAGTTTAGGAATTAAATTCATGGTCACATTCGATGTTCCTACTATAGCTCTCAATTTCCTGAGTCATCAAAGTTTGGGTTCAATATTTTGCAAAGGTTCTTAGCACCTGCTCATCTAATCCATGGTGATTTCCTAGAATTTATTGACAATAATCAATGCCTCTTATAATTTATCCATGAAAATGCTTTGCTACATACTTAATTGGCAAGGGGGATAATTTATACAGTGTCAACAACTACAAATTGAGCAACATTGTAGTTTCAGGGGCTCATCAGGTTTTATTATCTATTCATGAAGTCATAGTTCATCATTTTTTTGTTTGTGGAAGCCTAATTTTTTGCCTTAATCATGCTCGTGGGTGTTTTTTTGTGCCAACCGTCCTTACTTTGTTGGGCTCCTCCAAATTCAGGTACCTTTCTCCCCTCTGCATAGATTTCACTTTTAATTTTGCTATGTTTGATGCTTGGAAGCTTAGCTCCTACAATTGGAGGTCCCTTTTGTCTTTCTTCCATTGCGACATGTGTGTCCTTGACTCTATGAACAATTATACTCCCCTACTCCTCCCTGTAGGAAGTGGTCTCTCTACTTAGGCTCTCATGGTGTTATTGTCTATGTCTAATTTGTAGTTTTTCATTTTGCTTCACCTGCCAACCTTCCAATTGGACCTCTGTCTACCTTGCACCTTGTCCTCTTTAACACCTGGCTCCTATTCTCCTATAACTTAACCATGTCAACCAAGAATGGAAAATTATCAATTCCACATGGTTATAATGATTGTATAAGGTGCTCTCAAAAAATTTAAGCTCTATAGCTGGAACATTTTGACATTAACTAGAAAATTCACTAGCATATGACAACCTCCATCTCTCTTACGGAGTCGATTAAGTCCCTTACGGTTAAATTTGCTTGTCAAGATGATGAAATTAATGCACTGCGTAGGCAATTAGAAGACCTAAAGTTTTTGATTAAGAAAAATGAAAACCAAAACTCCACTAGCACAACATCTATCCAACCCACTAGCAAATTGCAGCTAGATCTCAACAAGCCTCTGATTGAAACTCTTTGTCCTTGTTTCTAATGAGCTCATATTGTAAATGTGTTTTTCTACTCAGCCAATTTTGTAATATCAATGAATGCTGACCTTTTGTAGCAGTCAATTTTCAATTTAGAGTTTTTTAATACACGTTAGTCGCTCCGAGGAGGCTCCTCTGCAGGATGAAACAATGCACTTGATTTTTCATATATTAGTGCAAATTTTAATAAAAAAATACTCATTTTTGTTCAAAAATAAAGACCTAAATTTATAACAACATAATTATATTTTTAAATTAAAAAAATTAAAAGCATTAATATAAAATTGGCATAGTCTAACTTATAGACGAAATAGACTATTTCACTAGAATTTGGCAAAACAATTTCAAGAAAAATTGTAATTTTTTTGTTGTTTAAAATGCATTTTTGAATGCATAAATGACTTTAAAACTTTAAAAAAACTCCCTGTAGCACTCAAATTATACATATTAAATAACTTAAACTCAAATTTTTAAAAATCTTTACCAAATTTTGATTAAAATTACTGAGAAAAAATGTAATGAAAAAACTATTTCATTTAAAAATTAATCTATGCTTATATAATTTCATACTGTATTTATAAAATTTCATAAAGTATAACATGATTTTTTTCCCATATATTATTATTACTTTTTATTTATTAAATATAACTATATATTTCTGGTTTTAATAACAAATTAAAACCCTATATAAAGTTTGGGTTAAAAAACTATGATATGGAAATTTTCTACTACTTTATTATTTCTTTTTATTTATTAAAAATAATATCTCTTTAAAATGGCATGTTAATTTAATATGACTAATTTTGTAAATTTTAACTTTAATAATTTGGTTGCTATGGGGAAATTTTTTAATATAATCTTTTAATTACTTTGTTTTTCTTTTCAAACTTTTTAAATTTAAAATAAACTAATCACTTCATTATCTATTCACCTGTGAATAGTCGAATCAGTTAGGCATTGAATTATATTTCAAACTCGATATATAGATATATAATACGATATTTCTTCTTCAAATAAGTTATATATTAACTATTTTTTATAATTAATTATGATTATTTAGTTATTTATTTAACTTGATTTATGAAAGAGTTCAAAATCAACGATTTAATGTAATTTATGTAATATGTTATAACACAATACTCACCCAGTAAACTATTTCTATAATCTTAATTAATTATTATAATTGATTTAAAGGCTATTATAATTGATTTAAAGTAATGTAAATTCGTAGTCACAACTAGTAATACATATTTAATACATATTTTAATCTTCTTGAGTACATTTTATGTAAACAACAATATTTTTGCTTTAAAAATGTGACAAAGGTTTTATTGAAAATATAAGTTGTTTTATAGTGCTTTTGTGAAACTTTTTCCCAAGTTGAAAAATTAGTTTAATCATTGCTAAAAACAATTTAAATTTTTATTTCCTGATGAGGTGATAATGCAAACTTATTGGGGTCCTTACAAGTTGTATCTATTATCTCATAGTTCCATTATGCATTAATAGAGGTTGGTCGTAGCCTCCCTTCACACGCATGTTCCAAGTGGTGATGTGTGTTTACTTAATGGCATAGACAAGCGAGACATCGATTGATGGAGAGAATTGGACTCGATGATCAGGCCTCGGTCGCTTGGTTCTGTTTTTCATTTGCAATTGTGAGTGTAATTATCGTCGAGCTGTGGTGGGAGTATGGTTTTGTAAGCGTGGTTGTTGAGTGTGCTTATTGGTTCAAGCCGAGTTGGTAGGATCCAAAATTCAGGGTTGCTCACTCTTATGCATTGGTCGTTAGAGGCTAGCTTTGTAGGAGGTTTGTGGATGGTGCTCACCCCTTTTTGTGGAGTGAATCCTCACGTGGTATTTAATTCTCCCCCATTTTATTTCTTTCAATGGTATTGTGTGTTTGGTATAATATTTTTTAACTTAGAACCATGAAGTCTTAGTAAGTCTCGAGTGGTAGCCTTAATTCGAACATTATTGTCTATTTGTCTTCAAGTTTTAGTTAGTGGTTTGAGGGATAGTTTCAATATTGGGGTTGGGAATCATGATTGGAAAATTCCTATGGTTTGAGGGATAGTTTCAATATTGGGGTCGGGAATCATGGTTGGAAAATTCCTCCAACATTCTAGAGTTTGGTATGTTTCTTGGGGTTAAACTTAGGTGCATGAAATTTATTGGGGGTTGTTCTCTTTGTGGTTTTATTATGTGTTAGTTTTTGCTTCGCCGCCTTAGGTTTTGATGGTTATTGGAGAAATGTCGTTAGAAGAGTTAATTTCTCCTTCAATTTCAATTGTTGGGTTGCATGTTGAGTCAGGGTCAAGCACTTGAAGATATTGTGATAACTTAACCTATTGGTTTCTTTGTCGTGTTAGTTCTCGGTCTAGTTTGATATTTCGTCTTTTGTAGGTAGAGTCTCCCATCGTAATTGTTGGGATTTTGGCTCTAAATTAGCCATGCTGCCACGTCAGAGGGCGGGGGAGGAGTAGATGGGGAGGTGGTGGCCATACCTATATGGGGAAATATAGGGCTCGCCTTTTTGCTCACGACTCGCGCACCACCTTTTTTAATGTTGTTCAACTAGAAACACATAGAGAAATCTAAAAGCTTGAGACGAAGGTGGGGGTTAAATGAGAATATCTCTCTCACTCAAAAATTTAGGAGGATGTGTCGACTTTGGTCCTTGGTCCTGGGCACACAAGGGGTAGGAAGAAACAATATCTCAATTCTTTGGCTCTTCATTGGCAAATGAAGATTCTTTTAGGCATGCTCTTTAGGGATAAACAAGTGAAGAAATATAATATTTTCACATCTTTGGAAGATCTCATGAGAATGCTCAGGAACCATAGGTTTTGTTTAGATAGAATTGACTCTCGTTTGGCTCATATAGAGAGTTGCACTGAATGTGAATCTGATGATGGGGATTATTTAGACCCTCTTGGCTCGAGTGCGAGGGCTCTGGAAAATATCTCTTCTTCTGATGATGACTAGTGATCCCTGTGGGGTAAGGGTTGTGTGAAGGCTCTTTATGTTGGCTCCTGGTTTATTTGGATGGGCATGTCACATTTCCTTCTAAACTTTGGTTGCATGGTGGTATACGAGAAAGGCCTTGGACCAATATTATGGCCATGTGTCAGTGTTTATGGTTCATGTGCGGTGTGTTCTTTGGATGATCATGACACTAAATATTTGGATAAAGTCCTTGGTTTGGAATTTTTGTGTCTTAGATGTGTCATCTGTGTCTTATGTCATACATGTTGGACTATCCCTTAATGATGGTAAGGTCACAAATATTGGTGATTTTTTACGCAAATATATATGTTGTCTCTTTGCTATTTTATGGGGTTTTTATGCAAACTAGAATATGTTTGGGGTTATCTAAACTTTGGGATCATATGTATGTAGTTTTATTGATTTGAGTCTACTCTGGTTTGGTATAATGGTGGGGTTTTGATGAGGACTATGGAATCCTCCATGATAATTATGGATAATTTTTCAAATCCATGTATATTTGTTTCCGAGTAATATATGCTTTAATTAACAAAAAAAATAATTGACTTTTTTGGAATGCAAATTTCCACAGATTCAATTCATAATGAATAATAATTCTATGAAGAATCTCCATTAATAATCTTTGAAACATCCATCGTTTCGGGTGAACCGTTTCCCAATCCTCAAGGACATGAAGCAAGAATATAGATGAAGAGAAAGAGAGACCAATCAATTTTAAAGAGCAATGGTGTTGAGAAAAGTGTTAGGGATTAAACATAAGAATTTATTAAAAATATATAATTTAGATTTTATTATCTATTATTTATATATTATTATTTGAAATGAATTCTTAAAATAACGACATAATTAAAACAAAAAAAACAGTATATAAAGTAAAGAAATAAATAATAAAAAAACTATTAAATTATAATATATGACTAACATTGGTACTACTACTATATATTAATAATTATTTATTATAACTCCTTAGTCTTAATAATATAAGTAATTTAATCAATTATAATTTAATTAATCTTCAATCACATTTACTATTATAATAAATAATAATACAAAAATAAATATTTTTTAATAATAATCTTTAATTAATTTGAATATTAAATATTTTAATATTAATATTAATATAATAATAATTATCTCTATAAAATTAAATCTTTTTATTAACATTATTATTTAATAATAGTAAATAATTATACACTTCCCATCTTATTTATTATTATTATTATTTATTAATTGGTCTAATTAATTATTTCATAATTTAATAGTTTATTAATATTTTTTAATAATGAATCCATACACGTGTTTTTTCAATAAGAAAGGAATAACCCGTTTAAAGATTTGTTTTTAACCTAATGTTTCGGACTTCCAAGTGAGTAAAGAGTTGTTTTTAACCTACCGTTTCAGACTTCCAAGTGAATCCATCCTCAGGGATACCCTAAAAGTTTAAGAGTAGATTAATGAGTTATCCTAGAGCTGAACTTATGTATATATGTAGCATGTGGAAGTGATTAATAAAATGATAAATGATATAGTCGGCTAGAATTATTTGACAGTTAGGTAAAATTACAATAATTTGATAAGGTCAATATTTGATTTAATAAATTGGAGATTCCTTTATTAGTGTTATTCTCAATGTGATGAATTAATTAATGAGACATTAGGGTTAATTAGATCTAGGGATTGTTATGATTTTTAGTAATGTTACCATCTCACTAATTTTTTATTTTAAAAATGCAAACTTTTGAATTTATTCTATTAGGCTTTATTTATTTTAATTTTTATTTATTTTAGCTGATCTAACTAAATTAGAGATTCCCTTAATGGTAATGTTGTAATTAGTTTAATGTTATTTACTATGCAGTTAGGTTTAATTAGTTAGTAGTGTATTTAATGAGAGAATAGAATTAATTAGTTATTGAAAATGTTGTGACTTTTATTAATATTACTATCTAACTAATTTAGTTTAGAATTCTATCAATGTAAACTTTTAATTTTATTTTATGAGACTTTATTTATTTTAAAAAATTTGAATTAAATTTTTGTCTAATATTTATGATTAGTTTATTTAGTTAATTAGAGGGCTTTTTTAAACAGTAATTGTTTATTCTACTATACTTGTAATGAATTTAATGTGAAATTAAGGTTTCATTAATTTTAAAAATTGTTAAAATTTTTATTAATTTGTTTATTTCCTTGTAACTAATTTTATTTTATGATACTATAATTACAAGTTTTTAATTTTATTCCAAGAGGAAATTTTAGAAGTCTTATGCTTATTTTATAAAATTAAATGACATATTCTTTAGAAAGAGGAAGTCTTTTGAATGCTTAATTAATTAATGTATTTTCAATTGATTTCAATCCCATTTCTACTTGTGTATTTAACACCTTGGAAATGAGTGATCCACGTGCTTTTCATGACATGTACAGTGGATATCCAGCCTTGACAGCACAAACTTACAGTACACTGCAACAACCTCTCAAATAACAAATCTATACGCAGTATTCGACTGGGAATATATTCTGTTGTACATCTTAACATATTCTCCTTTTGGCGCTTCTCTGTAGTGATATCTACATAGTGTTCTCTTTCAGTGAGCTGCAGAGTACGGATGACACATTAACATGAGAAACGTGTCGGTACGTCTTAAACGTTGTCCTGTGAACAGATAAGCATTGTTCCCATGTCCAAAATGTGTCCCATCCCTTCTATTCAAGTGGTGTAATAATTGTCTTGACTTGAACTGCCTTCGTCCACTAGCTAGGTATACCGCTAAGAGGCAGCGAGTGGCCACAATAGCAGCCCGTGACGTAAGCATATGGGCCAAGCACATATGAAAGTGTGCCACTCATTCATGGATAAGATTAGGGTTTGGTTTAATAAACCATTGGAGTGTTTTATTTGATTTATATATTTGGTGAGCATTGTAGATGATGCAATGAAGGAATAATACAACAATATATAACAAGAACCAGAACAAATGTGAGTGTTTTATTTGATTTAATATATTTGGTGAGCTGAGTGTTTTATTTGATTTAATATATTTGGTGAGCATTGTAGATGATGCAATGAAGGAATAATATAGCAATATTTAACAAGAACCAGAACAAGGGTTGTAAGGTAAAAGAGTGTGGTCATTATATTTGAGTAGAAATTTTGTTTGGGAAAAATTGCATAAAAAATTATATTTAATATTAGTTAATTTGAAATTAATAGTGGTTAATAGACAAATAGAATTTTTTATTTTTGCTCTTGGAGGAACTAAGGTTAAGTGCATAAATTAATTCCTTGATTAGGCATGAGGACTTGCATAAATTTTGGTGAGTAGTAACCACTAGTGAACCTACTAGTTTTATTACTATATAAGTGCTAAGGAAAACATAAATAATAATGGGTAGTAATTCACAGTAAGTATATTTACATATTATTTCTATCGGTTTTTTCTGCAAAGACTTACTTAGATTATGGTGGGAAATAATTGATAGTAAATATGTTATTTATGTGAGTATGAACTATTTTCAAGGATTTTATTTCTAGGTAGTTTTCCTGAAAAGCTTAAGAGTAAGAAATCACTATACAAATATCTAAAATCTTCCATGAGTATTGCAACCATATCCATAAATTATGGAATAAAACATGTGAGGAAGTTATCACATGTCATTATACTGTGCAAAGGACATCCAACTTTTGGTCCAATCAAAAATAAAAATTTATTTTTCATAGTTAAACATTATAAGTTGAATAGGTCAACCCTATTATAAGTTGAATAGGTCAACCCTAGTCAATAGGAAAATTGATTGCTAGAGCCTTATCTTGGCAATGACACATGAAGATATGATGTGAATTGGCATTTTGTAAAGTTCATGAATTTACTAGATGAGATTTTGTTATAGTTAAAAGGGTATTGATTTCTTTTCGGATACTAAGAATTAGTGGTGGTCATTTTAATTATTGATTGACAACTAAATTGTGATAAGTTGTACCACCTTAAATAAATCCATTAGGTGAAGGTCACCAGTTTGAAATTCCATGGGAAAAAATCCAACGATGTTAGGGGTTGGTGTGGTCTAGGACTAGTGCCATTTCCTAGTGATTTTGATGGCTTAGATGCCCAAGGTCATTGTTTCTCAAGCCAAAGGTTAAACGTGCAGTCATCTGAGGACTCACACCACTTAGTAAAAAAAAACAAAAAAAACAAAAAAACTATAATTTGTCATTTTAAATATATATATTTTTTTAAATAACATTTTAAACAATAATTTAAAAAAAATAACATTTTAATCTAAGATTTATCTATTATCAAGCCTAGTTTCATCTTAAATTTGGATCTACCAAGCATTGAAGGGATCAAGTCTTATTTCACTCTAAAATAGGTTTGCACCTCAAGAAATTTGATCCACTCTAAAAGAGGTTTGCACCACAAGAAATTTGATCCCTATGGGTAGTTTGAAGATCTGGAGTTTAGATGGATCTAAGCTAATTTTTGAAATTTATTAATTATGTGAGATATTTAATTATCTAAAGTTATTTATATTTGATCAAGCTTTTTTTCTTTTGTATCCCAAAGGAACGTGTCAACCTACCTAGCTAATTTTTGAAATTTATTAATTACGTGAGATATTTAATTATCTAAAGCTATTTATATCTGATCAAGGTTTTTTTTGTATCCCAAAGGAACCTATCAACCTGCCTAACACGTAGCTACTAATAAACCTTTGGGAGTTTGTGACCTTCATAAACTGAGTCACAACTAGGGGGATTTGAACTTTGGATTTCTCAGTTTTCTTGGGAGTCACATTATTTTCATCACCAATTGAGCTTCCCCCATAGACTCCTATCAAAATATTTTGATGTAAAAATTAAATAAATGTGAAATTCAAATAATTTTTCAAAATTATTGAATAATATATGTGAATTAAACCATATTAATATAAGTCAAACTCCAACCTCGTTGAATAATTTTTCAAAATGTCAAATAAAATATGTGTATTCACCCAAATTAATATAAAGTTAAACTCCAACATAGTCCCTCCCATTAGATTGTTTAACATTGAAATATCCATAGCCTTTTATTCAATGTGTTCCAAGGTTTTATTCCAAAACTTCACCTAGAAGTATACACTTCATTCGTGAGAATCTTCACAATTTCCCAATCTTCACCATTTTTAATGGCAGTCTTATCTTCTTATGACCTTGTCACAATTCAATCATAATTTTTTTTATCTTATAGTACTAATATAGATAATAAATAAATATCTTGGAAATCGATTGGGCTATCCTAAAGTTGTAAAATTCTTCAAAAGTGTCATCCCAATCTTTTCTCTTTGTCAAAAACACTAATTTTAGATTATATATTTTCTTAATAGTTAAAAGGATGGACAGATGCTTAAAATGTCTTGGGCCAATTCCTCGCATTTCCTCATAGGACTCGTAAAATATGTCATAGAATTCTTGAGATAGGGCTTTATATGCTCGAATTTCTTCGAATGAGCATGAGGCACCTATGCGAATATTTTCAATAATTCTTGTTTTGACTGAGATGTCAGTGGTAATCATTGTAGATATGTTTCCCAAATTCTTTTTGGACTCAATTTGAAAAAGTGAAATGGGCCATTCTCGACTATATACAATCTCATGCGAAAACATAGTTGAAAAATCATTCTCGATTTTATCAGGGTTAGGTAGAAAATATGAACGATGATGGTAATTGTTCCATGGAATTTCATCCAAATTCATGACTTCCATAATAGTTTCATCATTTGGAAATGTATAGTCGAAAGGATCAGGGAGTGAAACTGGTTTTAAATAAGGTAAATGAGAATTATAATCATCATTGATCGCATTAACTTGATCAATAATAAAAAATGATGCGTCAGAAAATTATTGAACTTCCTGATAAGCCAATTCAAATGAGCTAAAAGGCATCTCATTTCCATAGGAGTCTAACTTAGACTCTGAAGGCACTATGCACGGATCATAAAATTCCGTAGTCCTTGATGTAATCATGTTAACCTCAGAAAAAATAGAAGTAACATTCAATGGAGGAAGCACAAAAGTTCCCATCAGTGATGAGTCTTTTAGTAAACCAACACCAATATCCTCATAAATAGTATTCATTTTTCTTAAAAAATGTATGCTACCCATAGAGTTAGAGTTTGAAGTGCAGTAAGACAACTAGTCTACTTTGACAATTTTCCCCTTGTGAGGAAACTATATCATTCGAAAAAGTGATGATACCACTGCTAACATAGCGTAGGTCCAAATTCAACCAAGCAATAGGTTGTAATCAAGTTGAGTGTCAACAACTACAACTTCAATCACGACCGTTTTACCCTCTAGCTCTATGGGTAGATCATTTAGGATTCCATAAGGATGAAAAGCTCTTCCATCAAAGGCTTTCATAGTGGTAGGTGACTAATTGATAGTTGGAGAACCTAAATATTTCCAACAAGCAATCAACATAATATATGTAGAATGACCTTCATCAACAATTGTGCGAAATACTTGTCTGGTTTCAACAAAAACTGGAATTCAGAATGCTATTTGATGAGGGAGTCTCATTATATGACTCTCTAGATCAAAGATAATCAGATTAGAATCTTGTGGATCAATAGCTCGTATAGATGAAAATAATAAATTTCATTGTGCTGGGCATGTTTGCAACACCTCAAGAGTTGACATTACAGAAGGAGACATAGTCAGGTCTTCAACAATGTTGTAATTTTGTGCAGCTCTAGTGTCTGGATTAAAAGAAGATTTTCGAAGAACACCTTTGAGAGGTGGTCGAATCATCATGTCAGGGTTCGGTTTCTTGATCTATAATGGTTCATATGGAGGAGGAGGAATTCAGCTAGAAGGTTGAATAGATGAACTAGCCTCATTTCCATTATCCACAAGACCCTTAGATCCATAATCTTTTGATCTCGTAGCTACCATAAATTGCTACGAAGACATCATCATGATACCTTGCAATGTGAAAGAGGAAGATGTGTTATGAGAAACCATTTTGGTATATTAGGAAGGAAATGGATCCTTCAAGACATCGGGAGTTAGAGAACCTTTATTGAATTTGGAAACCTCCGCCCGATGTGGGCATTCCTTCGTATAGTGATCCTCATTTCAAGTAAGGCAAGGATAGCAAGGTTTTTTTTTCTTGTCAGTAGGTTAAGTTTTGGCGAGTTTCTCTTTTGAAGAAGCATTTTCTTTCGATTTACCTTTCCCTTTATTTTTTCCTCCAGACGATTGACTCTTCTCGGTAGATGATTCTACAACATTGATTTCAGAAATAGCTTCCAGAGAAAGGCTTTCAACGGGTGAATCTTGTATGGCCAAAGTATGAGTACTTTTAGAATTTTTCTTTTCCCCTTACACTGTTGGCTAATAGAACCTATTATACCATCAACGACATTAGATATTGTAGGAGTTGTAACTATTATATCATTTGAAATTATTAAGCACGGTAAATTCAGGATTTTCTCGTACAAGGTGCCAGATTGTGTATAGAATAAGTATAAATACTGGGCACGATCAATTACCTTCTCCTCCATGATGACACCTCCCTCAGCAACATCTTCAGTAATAACAAAAATTAATGATTTCGTAAACCATTAAGCTAAAATCTGATTTGGAATAAAATTTTTGGCTAACCAATGTATACGTCTCCATTAATGTATATGATCGGAAATGTGAGTCAATTATAATTGTTTTAAAGAATTCAATAGTTTAGTACCAGTATCGTAGAATATTGGTAGCTGGCAAAGGGTTAAAAATTTTGTTGCTAGAGAGTTAAAGTTATGGAAAGAGGCACGAGGTAGCTCAATCTATCATTTGGTTGCTGAACTAGATAAAGTTCATTGGAAAAGATGAAGATGGATAGAATCATCGATTAAATAATTCAATGCACACCAAAGATGATATGTCATGACGTTGTTTCATGGATCTTCTCCTAATTTTCCTAAAAATTTGGGTATGTCACTCGATAACTTGGTGGGAATCGCGAGCCAAAAAGGATATTAATAAATAGGATCGTTTGTTAACCAAGATAAATAAGGTAAATCTAGGTTTGCAATAAATGGTATCTGTAGGTTAGGATCTTGCTATAAAGTTTGATAACCTTGTGGGTTAAGACCAACCCCTCAAGGAGGATAACCAGGATATCCTCGAATAGCCTATTGAGTTGGAATTGGAATTTCATTAAGGTAACCAGGGTAAACCATACCAGATTGAGGTTGAACAGGGACTTGATAAGTATGAGCAAGGTATGGTTCACTTTGGAAAGGTTGAGCTTGACCCGTTTAACCTAAGTAATTTCCCCCCTATACAGGTTGAGCTTGTAAAGGTTGACCTTGAAAAAATTGGCTTTGAACAGTTTGATTTTGGATAAATTGACCTTGAAAAGGTTGGTTTTGGAAATTTTGACCTTGGAAAGGTGGAATTTGAAAAACTTGTCTTTGAAAAGGTGGAACCTAATAAGTTTGACATTGAAAAGGTGTTTGTATTATTCCTATAGCAGGTTGTTTGAAAGGAATATGTGGTGTAGACTGGATGTAGGATGAGTTTGATAAGAAGAAACTTGAGGGATTGCATGAGTGGTTTAAGGAACAGGTATTTGAGGGGTAACTAGAATAGTTGTTTGTGATACTCCTGGGATCAGTGTCTGGGGTGAATTTGGAACCCACTGCGAAACAAATATCTGAATAGGTGTTTGAGGTCCACTCTAGACATGTTGTTGAACCTATTGCTAAATCGGTTGCTAAACAAGTGTTCGAGGAATTTCTTGGACAAGTTATTCAACAGTTTTTTGCAGAATTGCCTGAATAGGCTGCTAGATAGGTACGACAATATTTGGGATAGGTACCTAAGGAATAACTTGCTTAGTAGGATGAACAAGATGATAAACTAACACTTATGGAGTAACTAGAGCAAATTGTTGAGCAAAAGCAGGGTTCCAAATAGTGTTTGTCCTAGGATAAGGAGTACCAAGCAAAGGTTGGGCTACAATAGGTTGATCTGGACCAAACTGAGGTATCTTACCATAAGTTCCAGGAAAAGGTTGACCTCCAACCATAAGATAAGATTTGACAATAAGTTGTCCTCTCGATGGAGGATAAAGTGGTTTCCCCCAGGCACGTAAAAATACTAGTTGGGGTTGTTTTAGGGTTACCTAATTTACCGGATACCTTGTGAATTTGTTGGTTTGATTTCATAGGTGCTTCAGGGATGGATTTCATTCTTTTAACAACAGATGTAGATAAATCAGATGACCAAGTAAAAGGTTGAGGAGAAGAAGAAGCTCCTGAAAATTTCCCACCAAGTGACTGGTATCTAAGAGGAACTGATGGACCACAATACAACAATGATTCTAAGGAGCTGGTAAACATAGATGAATCAATAGGTTGGCTACCAATAGGAATTTCTTACATGGTTCGTCTCGATGAATAAAAAGGAATGCATCAAGATGGAAAATTATGACCTAAAAATTCGAAAGGGGTAGAATATCAAGAATCAGGTCAGAAAGGATTGAAAGGAACTCTTGGAAAAAACCTTGGGTCTAAAGATTCACTAACGATAAATGGAGAATGAATTATTTCTTCCTCTTCGTGTATGATAATATCTTCAATGCTAATTAACTCAGGAGGTAATCTAGTCATAGTTATCATCTTCCTTCGAGGTGAAGGTGCTTCAGGAGTAGGAGCTATAACAGTTGAAGGTGATTCAGATTGAGAAATATCAGACTTAGGTTCTTCTACTTCTAGTTTTCATAGTTCACTGTCTAAAACTTCACCAATATCAGATTGAGATTGAATTACTTCGGTAATCTCAGGGTTAGAATGAACTAAGCCTGATTCTACATCTTGTGTCAGATTCACTTTGGTTTCTACTATCTCAAATTGTAAAATTGTAGATGTTTCAGGTTACTCTGAGGCTCTAGATCCTGTTGATTTTGACCTTTCAGTTTTTATCTTTTCCAATTGACTAGGTGTAAACTAGGGGGGTTTACCCTGCATTTTATGTGACTTCCTTGGTGATTTAGCCAGGATGGAATTTTTTATCACAAAATCAAACAACAATCACAATCCAATCCTAAGGCCTCTAAAAAGTAAAAAATCAATTAACACACACTAAAAAATATAAGGATTCAAACCAAGCAAACAAAATTTTCACAGCGAAATCACTAGTTAGTGATGAAACCCAATGTCCTAGAGATCAAAGTGAAAAGTGGTTATAGATAGAGTGGGTGGAACTAGTTACACTGACAACCTACTTATTGTACACGATTCAGTGCAAGTAAACTTCATTTATTCCATCTCGAATGAAGAATACCCTCCAGAAATTTCCATGTTAGTCTAGTCAATGTTTGTTCCAAGTACAACAGATACTTCCCCTCTATCATCACCTCAGCTAAAAGCCCTAAGAATATGGTCACTAAGGTTACAACGTAAAACTATTTAACCTAGGGGAACAGTCACAGATCAGATGTACACGCAGGGTTAGAGTAACAAATCTCAATCTCCTTGAAAGTTCCTTAGCCTGGTTAATCTAAAGTTTCCTTCCAAGTGACTCCCATGTAGATTTCAACACAATTTTTAGTACGTGTAAATAACTCTACTATAGCCAATGAAGTGGGGCCGATCACTTCATTGGGTCTGATATGATCTCATGCTTGACTCCTTTGTAAGTAGAGCTTCCCAGAGAAAAATTGCAGTAAATGGATTTTTCTCCCTATCATAAGATGCTAATGTTTGACTGAAATTTTGGAAAGTTAACTCACTTCCCTATTCCAAATCCCTACAACCTCATCTACTGTAGGTGGAAAAGAGCCCTAAAAATAAATATCTCTAGATTCATTTTATTAGCATTAATTTTAAGAGTTGTTATTTACTCAAAGGTAATGGAGGTGAAACTGATGAAATTATGACTCGACACAAATCCTAATGCAATCAAAATGAAATTGCTATCATTCTATTTTAATGAATTTCTATCTGAAGGAAGGAAAGAGTCTTTCAATTTTTTTCAACAAAAATGTAAACAAAAACTCTAAATCCCACTATATCCCTTTTCCTAAAATGCATATATCCAATTTTGAATTACTCAAATATTGAAAATAACTTCAAAATTTCACTTTGCCCAATAACACAAGAAATCAAGAAAACTTGTCTTTAAACATATAATCACTCGAAAATTCGCAAAATGCAACAAGAAACCACTGATCACTAAAATGATATTTCCCTAATTGAATGCTATGAATTCAATTGTAGCAAAGAGTGTAGTTCATGAACACTTCAACAACGGAAAGGAAAATGAATTTTCATTTCGAATCTAACATATGAATTATTTTTCACAAACAATACCCAATCTTGTAAATCATTGCTTCACACACAAAACAATCTTTCGCAAAAGAGCAAACTAAACTCAAGACCTAATCTGACTAAAAGAAGAAAGATAGACAATCAACAAGAAAGATCAACTAATCTCTCTTTTGATAGATCGCCCATTCACCAAATGAGACTTTACCCTAATTTGCAAAATTAAGATAATCACAAAAAAATATTTTCACACCACTTAGCCAGACTCAGACACTCAAATAAGGTCCAAACAAGTGTAACTAAATAGGAAAAACCAAAAACTCTAGACTTCATGAGGATAAAACTGGAATTTTAAAAAATTCTAGATATGTGCGCAAGTCATAAAAGAAACCAGTGCATATACACACTATTTCAGAAAGGAAATTGTGTAGATGTGTGCTCTGTGCTTGAAGCTAAAGTGCGCATAATAGGGAAATTTGAAAAAAATAACCAGTCAAATAAAACTCAAAATCCATATTTTTAAGATTTCCCCACACTTAGAGGGGGCTTATACAGAAGGTTCGAAAGTTCAAACAAGAAAAATAATTGAGATGAATCCCCAACAGAGTCACCAATTTTTTATGTGGACTTATCCCTCTTGCGGAAAACATCGATCTCCCTAGACTCCAGAGAAATCTAGTAACAAACAACCATGAACTGCTACATTTCTCTAGAATATGATTGAATAAAAAAAATATTATGATAGAGGCCACTTACCATTTAATTGAAATGATTGATGAAGTCCCCTTTAGAGATTCCGATCATCCTCTCCTCCTCGATGATTTAGATATTTTCCCATCACTTCCCACAACTTCTCCAAGTTGTCCTAGCGAAGATCTGCATAGACAGAAACATACATGAGATCAAAGCATCCAGAATCTAGAATATGAGGTAAATGAACTAATTAATTCAATCATGTATCGTAAACTTATCAATATCCAATCACAATCTATGTAGGTGATCAAGTAATCCTACAAATTATATCAACAAAGATGTAATTGAGAAAGAACAATTACCTTTATATCAATAAAATGGAGAATAGTCTTACAACCATGAAGCCTTGATGTTGCAAGTCCCTTCCCATAATATCCCACCTTCTCCTTGAATGAATAGCCTTCCAACCTTATTCCTGTAACATAAGCCTACGTCCAATAGTCCTCCTCAATCATCAGGTCTGGGTTAGATTTATAGGGCAAGAGAGGGGAGTTTGGGATCCATTTCCAAGGGATAAGATCCACTAATGGTGGGATAGGGGTTCCAAAAAGAGAGTAAGTAGCTCCTTGATGGGAGGGATTAGGGCTGAATAGGAAACCATTCAAAGCTTGTTAGTTGGAATAGATAACAATGCTTCTAGACTTTAATTTTTATTTTTACATATGTTAAGTCATGTTCGCAGGTCACAGTGTAAGACAGTACATACTTATGTGCATTTCCTAATGGATTCTTTTGTGTATGTCCAGAAATTGACTAGGGAATGGTATAGGAAACCAAAAACATGGTTTTGAACCATGGGATCCAGGAATTCTACTTTCTTTGGGATAATTTAAATTCTAGCTTTGCAGGGGAATGTTTTGGGACACATTTATGGATAGCGAAAGATCCAAATCGACGGTCATTTGCCTAATTCAACAAAATGACGTGTAACACCTGGGCAAGTTGTTATGTCTGGGAACATTAGGCACATTGGGCACCGTGGGGGTGGCAGGGGCATATCATTCTAACTCAAGAACCAAATTTTGGGCATGCAAATATCATTGAAAAACGTGCAATGACACTCTCGCCTGCTGACTCGTCTTGTCTAGCTCATGTCACTCATGGGATCTCAAGCTCAATGGCTAAACATCCTCCACCACTACGAAAAAAAAAATTTCCTTGACAATGAACCTCCCCTAGAAAACCATCCAGGTGAAAACGTGAAGCTTGGTTACACTTGTGAGAAATTCCCCTAAAAAATTCACAATCTCAAATTTTTGGCCGAACCCCAATTTTCTTCTGCTAGATTTTCTATATTTATTTGGCCAAACTATTATACTAACATTCGGTCGAAAAATTAGCTGTTTATATTAACTCTGATCGTTAAATATATTTTTTGTTGGAGTTGAAAAATTGGAAAAAAAAATAGTTTAGTCGAACTATTTAATTTGGCCGAACTATATATTTGGCTTAACTAGTTTTTCTATTGAAAAAACGTCTACATATAATAGGGCCCTGACGTTGTTGTAGAATTTTTTGTGCTGTTAGTGTGTTATTTTCATTGTGTCGAGCACTACTATTTCATCTAGCCCATCGGTTCCATGGAGGAAACAATTGTGTATGTTGATGAATTGTTTTTTTCGGCATTTGTTTTATGGTATTTTGTGGTTTTAGTTATTTTTTGTTTGTTTTTTTGTAGGGTTTGTTGGCACCAGAGGAATTTTTATAGGATTTTTGCATAAGATTGGTTGGTTGGCATTAGGGTTGATTGCACCTCCTTGTCACTGGACGAATTCTATCAACTTCCTTAGCCTCCTCGTCCATACTAGGTATGTTCTCCTTTTCCTGCTTTAATGGTTTTTTGAATGTCTGAATGGTTGTGTGACAAGAAATATGTTATGAAACTAGCTCACAAAAAGATAAAAAAGAAAGATAAACGCCTTATAATTCAGCCTCTTTGAGGGGGCAACCTCATTTACATTACACAAATGAACAATTCTTGGATGATACAAATGAGAAGACCTCATTTCTATATATAGGAGTCTAAGGGGTCATAATGTAATCAAATCCGACATAACAATAATAATGTAAGGGCACAATAATAACAATAGTGGGCTTCTATGGGGCACAATAGTAACAATATGGGCACTA
>APFE031562998.1:67062-117977 GCA_000404065.3 Pinus taeda
TGATGTAACCATGCCCCCCGGCCGAGCGAGGGTTACATGTCACATAATCGATGCCCCACTTAGCAAAGGGGCCAACAGACACAACGGGGTGCAGAGGTGCAACAGGAGCACGCATCTTCCGCTGGTAGATCTGGCATTCATGGCATGAGCGGACGGCAAGAATGCAGTCCTTAAAAATGGAAGACCATAAGTAACCAGCGCGAAGGATTTTTTGTGCAGTAGCGTATCCAGACATGTGACCGCCACAAGCGCCGGAGTGGCAGTCATTTAGAACTCGTTCTGCTTCTTCAAAGGTGAGACACCGACAAAGAACTGAATCAACCCCAAGACGGTATAGGGTGTCCCCAATTATGCGATAAGGCTGAGCTTGGTGACGGATCCGTCGACGAGCGTCTTTCGAAGTCTCGAGGCGGAAGGAGGACGTCTGTAAATAGACGATGATGTCCCCATACCATGGATCGAGGGTGCTGATTAGGAACAGAGTTTCGTCTGGAATCGATTCCTCAATCTGTGAGGAAGCAGCGGTGGATGGCAAAGAGCATAGCAGTTCAGCAAAAACCAGCGATTTCTTGGACTTGGCCGCAGTAAATTCCAAGTCGAACTCTTGGAGGATCACGATCCACTTTGAGTACTTGCCCCCCAGTAATTGGCGTGAGAGAATGTATGTCATGGGGTTGCAATCTGAAATCACGGTGGTAGTGCGCAACAGAATATAGTGGCGGAATCGTTGGACGGTGCAGACTGCTGCGAGGGCCAACTTCTCGACGTATGCATATCGAGTTTCCGTGTCTAGTAAGTTGCGACTAAGGTAATAGATGACATGCTCGGTGCCATGATCGTCATCTTGAACCAAGACCATGCCGATAGTAGTATCAGCGGCAGCAAAATAGAGTGTATAATCACGGTGGTAATTCGAGGACTGCAACAAAGGGGCAGAGACCAGAAGTGTTTTCAGGTGAGCAAACGACACTTCGGTTGTGGCATCCCATCGGAATGGAGTGTCACGCTTTAGTAATCGAGTGAATCCCTTTGCTACTTCGGCATAGTTTGGTATGAATTATCTTAGAAAAATTGCTTTTCCCTGCAGACTCTGTAATTGCCGCAAAGTTGCAGGGGGAGGTAGATTCACAATCGCTTCGACTTTTAGGGGATCCAGACGGATGCCCTCCCGGGAGACGATAAACCCGAGTAGTTGGCCAGATTCCACGCAGAAGACACATTTGTGTGGATTTAAACGAATATTATAGTGTCTGCATCAGAGAAAAATTTCACGAAGGTGCGATGGATGGTCTGCACGTTTGGCTGAATGAGATGGGAGGTCATCCAGATACGGTTGTACGATGTGTTTTATATCGTGAAAAGCATACGACATCGCGCGCTGAAAGGTAGCACCGGTATTTTTGAGGCCGAAGGGGAGCTTTTTATAAGCAAAGGTGCCCCAGGGACAGATGAATGCGGTCTTGTGTTGATCTGCCGGAGCAATGTTGATCTGGTTGTAGCCAGAAAAATCGTCCATGAACGAATAAATTTCGCTACCCGCACATTCGTCGATGAGTTGGTCGATAAATGGGGTAGGGTAGTTGTCTTTTGGACATGCTCGGTTGATATCACAGTAGTCAACGCAGACACGAATGGTGCCCTGCTTTTTATTGACAGGGACAATGTTGGAAACCCATTCTGTCAAAGGGATAGGATAAATAAATCCTGCTTTGAGAAGCTTTTCCACTTCTGCCTTAATAGCTGCCGCCTTGCGGGGGTGCACGGGACGCAAACGCTGGCGAACAGGTTTGGCCCCGGGATACGTTGGGATCTCGTGCACGACAATGGACGGGTCAATGCCGGGCATTTCTTCATATGACCATGCAAAAACGTCGCGGAATTCGCGAAAAAGGGCAATGTAAACTTGAATCTCCTCCGGAGTGCAAGTCACTCCAATGAAAATGTTCTCGACAATCCCTGCTTTAACAGAGATGTCGATCGGTTGAGTTTGCGTGATGTTCCCTAAGTTTCCTTCTGATGTTTGATGAACTTGAATGGGCGTCTGAAGGGGTTGGGAAGGGAGACAAGAGGCAAACCGCGCGAGACACAGTAAAGTTTCCTGAGAGGTTGGGAGGAAGGAAGAACGGTGGTGAAGAGAGAACCATGGTCTTTCATCCAGAGACATCGTCTCTACAATTGCCTCATCGGAAGGGAATGTTTCCTTCAATGGATCCGAAGAGGTGTAGCCTCCTATCCACGGTGAAAAATCATCTGAGTCAAGCGCCCCACTCGAGACAGTGGGTTCTGCGTAAGAAGCCGATGCAGCGACAATTTCAGTGTAGTTGAGCTCGGCTGGGCTCAACGGCATCTCCTCGCCCCAAGGTTCTATCTGGTCGATGGATGGGAGGATCCAGGGGTCAGAACGAACCGAGATCATCGATATCGAGACGAAGTTGGGAGGTGGGAGGGAAAAAACACCCATAAGGGCTGGTTCTTTAAAGAGGTCGGCTCCCACATTTTCATATGACATGGAGGTATGCTCAACGAAGGGTACGTTTCCCTCAGAAGAGGATGCGAAAAACGAGAGTTGATCCACTGTGACAATTTTCCCTTGATGGGGAAAATGAATGACACGGAAGAGAGACGAAGCTACAACGCGCATAGCGTATGTCCAACTTCGTCCCAGAAGAAGATTATATGTAAGACTGGCATCTACAAATTCAACTTCAACTTCTACGGTCTTCCCTTCTAAGGTAATCGGTAGCCGCTGAAGGATACCATACGGACGAGACTCTCTTCCATCGAAGGCTTCCAAAGTCGTTGGGGACTGACTCAAGGTCGGAGACCCGATGGCTTTCCAACATGCAACAGACATGATGCAGGTCGAGGCGCCTTCATCAATAACGGTATGATGGATCGTTTTAGAGTTGATGACGACTTGTATGAGGAAAGCGATCTGGTGAGGCAGTCGCGGTACATGACTCTCGAGATCAAAAGTGATCAAATCCGAGTCCGTTGGGTCTATGCCACCGATGGCCGATAGCAGGGACTTCCTCTGGGGGGGACAGCTCTGAAGGACTTCCAACGCGGACATGGCAGACGGAGCCTGCGCTAAATCCTCCACGATGCTGTAGTGCTGAGCAGCATGAGCATTCGAGTTGTAAGAAGATCTCCTGAGTATCCCTTTGGGAGGGGGTCGGATTGTCATCTCGGTACTCGGCCTCTCGATGTGGAGTGGGCCAGCGCTGGACGGAGGAGCACTTGAGGAAACCTCTGGCTCTTTACCTGCGGATGACGGATAATCTTTAGCTCGAGTAGATACATGGATGGGAATCGTTCCAGCCATGAAGACTTGGGAACCGAAAGGAGAGGAAGAAGAAGGATCAGCGACGATCTGGGTCTGCTGAGAAGGGAAGGGTTCTTTTAAAACAGCAGGGGTCCCTTGAGCACCTTTCAGTAACCGGCTAACTTCGGCCCGCCTAGGGTAGTCCTTAGTATAGTGGTCTTCCTCGCAAATGAGGCATGGGTACTTGGGCTTACGCTTGGCACCTTCTTCACTAGGAGGTTTAGACGATCCCTGCTTGGATTGATCAGGTTTATTCTTCCCCTTTCCTTTCTCCTTTTTCTTACCCTTCGAGGCTTTGCCTGTCGTGGAAGACTGAACGGCATTTACCTCTGAAGTATTACCAGAAATAACAATACCCTGGGAAGAGTTCTCGTCGGGTGGACTAGATTTCTGCTTCCCAGAGTTGGACAATTTCTTAGGGGCCTGGGACATAGAGCCAATGACTCCATCAACGGACGGTTTGGGCGGAGCCTTGGATGTGCCGGGCCTAGGGGCGTCTGGCAAATAATCATACAAAGTACCTGACTGAGAGTAGACTAAGTCTAGGTACTGAGCTCGGGCAATCGCCTGCTCTTTAGTTACACATGCCCCCATAGCGATGTCCCTTGCAATCTGGGGGACAAAGGAGGTAGTAAACCAGTCGGTAAGGAGAAAATCAGGTATCCAAAACTTGATTAATCTGCGACGCCTTCTCCATTCATGTATATGATTGGAGATGTGTGTAGCAGTACTCTGTTTGAGAGACGTGAGGAGATGAGTTCCTGTCTCATACCGAATGGGCAACTGAAAGTGATTTAGAAATGCCATAGCCAGCGAATTGAAATCATGGAATGATGCACGAGACAATTCGATATACCATTTCGCTGCCGAACCTGTGAGAGTCCTTTGAAATAGGTGAAGCCGGATCGAATCATCAAGCCATGAATTCGACGAACACCACAAGTGGTACGTCATGACATGGGCCTGAGGGTCTTCGCCGGCCTTCCCATCGAACTTGGGACAATCACTTGGGATTTTAGTTGGAACTGGTGGCCACTGCGGATCATGCAGAATGGGGTCATTTGTCAGCTTTGACACATCAAGCAATTCCAACATGGCTAGAAACGGTAATTGAGGATTAAACGACATTTGTGGCGGATATGAGGTAGAACCAGAGTTCCACCCTGTTCCAGGTTGCCCCCACTGTCCTTGCCCCGAAGAACCAGAGCCATAAGGGCCTTGTCCATAAGGGTTTTGTCCATAGGGGTTGTTCCCGGAATTAGGTTGCTGGCCCTGCCCCCCAGCGCCCCATTGGTTACCATATTGACCAGCAGGTTGTTGATAATTCGGTTGAGGATTACCCTGCGGTTGTTGGTAATTCTGATAAGGAATGTAAGGATTTTGTCCTTAGGGCTGCTGGTACCTGTACTGAGCCTGTGAAACAGGCGGCACTTGATATCCACCAGAATGCATGGGCTGGGATTGGTACCCGCCCGAGTACGGAGGTTGGGACTGGTACCCGCCTGAGTACGGAGGTTGGGATTGGTACCCACTGGAGTAAGGAGGTTGGGATTGGTACCCACCTGAATACAGGGGTCGGGATTGATACCCACCTTGATATGGATGCTGGGATTGGAACCCACCTGAAAAAGGAGGTCGGGATTGATGCCCGCCTGCATTCTGAATTGTCTGGCCAGAGGGTCGTACTGGCGGGATTGGGGGTGGCCTCATTCGTCCAGAAGATTATGCTTGCTGGGTGAGAAGCGGCCCTTGTGCAACCGAAGTTCGCCCTTGATGACCAGAGGGTTGCTGGGTGGAAGGCCGGCCTTGCTGGATGTAAGGCAGGCCTGGCTGCCCAGAAGGGTTCCCTTGCTGGTTTACGGGTTGACCTTGTTGCCCGTGAGGTTTTGCCTGGTTCCCGTAGGGCTGCCCTGAAGGGTAGCCTTGTTGGGTACCTGGTTGGCCTTGTTGGGCGTTGGGTTGTCCCGAATTCCCTAAAGGTTGCCCAAAATAAGAGAACGGCGGACCACTAGAGACCAAAGGTTGTCCTTGATGAGGTTGTCCTTGTGGGCCTCCTTGCTGACCAGGGAAGTTTGGACCTGTAAACTGCTGCCCATAATCAGGATGCATGTAAGGTTGCTGGCCTTGGTAAGGTGGTCCTTGCTGTCCTTGACCTGGGTGGTATATACCACCACTGTATCCAGTGGTGCCCCAATCCACGTTCAAAGGAATGGAAATTTCATCATAAGGAGTTTGAGGCAAAGAGGTGTACAAATGATGATTCTCGGCATCATAGTACAGACCTTGACTATCCAGGTTTTGAACATTACACAAGTATTCGAAATATGCCTCTTCTTCCATCATGAATTCAGAAGCAGGAGGAGCACCACTTGCAGGGTGCACAACTCTAGAAGAAGGAGACGGTTCATCATGTTCTGGTGGGCCTCGAGATGGGCCTCTTGTAGAAGTGACAGCGGATGAGGCTGTGACCGTACTCACAACTGGAGTTGATGCCGCGACACAAACGGTCGGATTGGTGGGGGCTGCCGTAACGGCAGAATGAGGGGCTTGGGAAACAGACGGTCCCGTGGTAGGGACGGTGTCGCGACCCCAAAAGAACTGTCGAGCATCCTGTAATGATCTGTAATGCCTTGGCAATATTTTCCCAGAAGACGTGACGGTGTAAGGCGTCAAGATAACAGGAGATGTCGCCGGAATAGGCGTATCTATGCTTGACATAACGGTTGGGCCACTAGAAACTGGAGAAGTGTCGCCCATATCGGATGAAGCCATCGAAGATGGGGTACCGACAGGGGTGGCAGGTTGAGACCCGTCAGAGGGCTCCCAAACATGGTTATAAAAGTATTCGTAAAACTCGTCTCCTGGAGCTCGCGAATTCAACGGTTGTACGCTTGGGATGATGGGAAAAGCGCCACAAACCGGAGTCTCAGGAGCAACAGAAGATGGGGACCCTTCTTCACTCGGGATCAAGGACGAAGTTGATGGATCTTCCAGGATGTCGCAACAAAGACCCTAAAGAAGCTAACGGCAAACCTACTCAAACTAAACGCACACAAGATTAACCGGGAAATATTATCGTGGCCAAATTAATTTTAAGACACAGGAACAAAACTTGACCTTTTCATGTTTCAAGAGTCGAGAAAAGGACGAAAAGATGACTCTATCTACTTCGAATGTTTAATGAGCACGAAGTGACAAGACGCCCACTTACACCTTTTCTTTTAGAGAGTCTGAAAAGGATCAAAAGCGACTACTCTGGAAGTTCTAGGAAAAAAGGTTTACCAAGCAACCCGTAAAACTGCTTATACACCTTGGCAATCATATGAGAACCAAAGAATTCCCGTACTGCAGTCAATCTTCCCGAATGTTGTGTTCGGTGCGTTACAGTTCACTAGGCGGCAGACTCGGCTTCCTATGGATAAAGGATGCAAGCCTAATGGAGTCTCCCCATATATACTCGACGGTACGTGGGAGCCCAATCCATACTAGTACTTATTGTTTCACCGTGGAGGAATCACCCAACCACTCAACGGTAAGCTACCAGGTTTAAAGACGCCGGAACACGTCTCTAGCCTAGACCTCTAGATATTCACATTAAGTTCCAATGCATTTTTAGATAAATTTGGTTTATTTTACGGTTGATCTCGGATTAGGTTTTAGTTTCAGGTCCTACCGTATGATCTCTCAAAAACACTGAAATGCAACTATATGCCAAAGGTCATCATTTTGTTCGATGAATTCTAGCTATAAGAAGGTCAAGGATCTTTCAATCAAACAAAACGAATTCAAGCAATCACGCAACCTAATGAAACTAGCAGCAAGGAAACGACACTTTTCCTTTTGAAAGCACAAAATAACGAAATGTTCTTTTCCTTTCAACTATTAATGCAAAAGACACTAGTTTCTCTACTTTTCAATGACATAAAAGTGCTTTTAAAATGAATTAGAGAGATAGCAACACTAAGTGAAAGACTAAAATCACTCAATGCACACCCAAGACAATTCCCAAGTCACTAAAAAACCAGTTTCCCGAATCAGAGGAAAACAAAGGCTTATGAGCTATGTGATCTAACCTCAAAAGACACCGAGGAATGCAAAGGAGGAAAGCAAATCGCTTGGAACACAACCAATCACTTTCAACAATCACCAAACAAACTTGCAAACAAAAACAAAGTTGGCTGGTCAACCAAGAACAGAAGATCCCAAATGGGAGGCTAGACACACATGACCACTAGATTCCCTAGGGTTTGAGTGTGAAATCAATGAAGAAAAGCGAACACCCGAAGGATGAGAGTCCACAACTAGACAAAGGACAACCCGACACACTTCAGTAATCGTAGAAGTCAAGATAAAATGCAAACCAAGCAACAAAAGCAAAATGGAAGGCTTTGCAAAAACTGAAAACAAGCAATAAATGAACCCTCGCAGAACGAGGCCTCACAAGCAAGCGAGTTATAGCTTAAACAAAATTAACAAGCCAAAAGCCAAGTGGAAAAAGCAGGGGACAGCCAAACCAAGAGGTTCAGGAGGTCAATTTGGACAAAAAGAGTTTTACAGGATCAACGCAGGTGACCCCTCAGCAACAAAGCGATGACAGAAAAAGGTCTGTAGAAACTTTGCGCTGTCAGCGTGAAAGGACACGGATAAAGGGCGCTGGCCCGAAAACAAGGTCAACGCGACTGTTAAATGTATATACGTGATGACAGAAACGACAAAGAAGACACTGTGCGATGTCAGCGCAGCTGTTTTAAAATAAAACACGCTGAGGCTAAAAAACAAATAAAATTGAACCAAAAACCCCCAAACCAAGGCAACAGGCTTTCAAGGCAATTAAAGCAGTTCCCAGGATGAACCAGGAAACAAATCAACAACAAATCAATCCCCAAACTTTGACAAAGAGGCAATAATCAAATAAAAAACAAGGGTGAAATACAAAGAGACAAGCAAGCTCCCCAGCGGAGTCGCCAAATTGTTGGAGAGGTAAATCCCCTCTACGGATAGAGGCGATCCCTACTAGCCCAAAGGGGGTCTAGCAACAATCAAACAATGCTACACTGCAGGTTCCTAGTTGTAATTAACAAGTGGGTAAAAGAAACCTACTTGGGTTCCAACGCTATGTTTGTCGAAGAGATGATCCTCTTGCTCCTTTGCTCCAGTCGATCACAGTCCTCCACTATCCTCGCGGACGGACACCTGCACAAGCAAAGAGAGAAAACACAAGCGTAAAACCTACTAAAAACAACTATGTATCAGTCAGGAAGGATACAATTTACATTAATCATTCATAGGACAAATGGAAATGGAACCATAAGAGTAGTCATCTATCTTTATTAATCAGAAAATAGAGTAAGGTACAACCGAAGTCCTGACGCTGAGTCCTTCTCTAAAGGGTCCAGCCAGCATGTCTTCCAAGCATTCACCTTTGAAGCAAATCTCCCAAGTCAAAGAGGTCTCTCTCTCACATACAAGGCAACAAGCTCATGACCTTCCTCAAGCTCAAAGCAATCCTCACACAACACACCAAAATGCCTACAAAGAGCAGCACTAATGCACTAAGAATTCCTCAATCAAAGTCTAATTGTTCCAAAACTAGCTGCTCATGGGCAATGGAGGAGGCTTATAAAGGAGAAGGAGTATCCATGAATAGGTAAAGGATGAGATTTCCCCCAAGATAAGTGGATGGTTAGTCGAACAGACATGCCAGAGAAAGGATGGCGACCTCAACAATGCTAACAACCAAGTCTGGAGGGATCTGGAAGGTTGGTTGTTAGAACAAATTCACCCAAACAGGATCAGCGCGAATGAGACACTGAGCCGGCGCGCTGACATCGCAGATCAACTATAGAGGAGGTCTAGTCAGCGCTCAACAGGGCAAACGGAGGGTGCGCTGTCCATAAAATGGGACCAGCGCGGAAAAGACGTGTGCTTCCGCGCTGGCAGCGCATCAGATACACTGGCCTCTGCCTGTCAGCGCGGTTATTTAATAAACAGACGCGATGATTCATTTAACTTAGGCAAAGATGATTTTTTAGCCATTTTGAGGAGCATGAGCACAGGTGAATGTGGTTTCACAACACAGTAGGGAGACTGGCATGATGGCAGTGACATTTTACTGTGTAACAAATTTATCCCAGCTAAAGCATATGTCAATCGAATGGGCCAGAAAGAAGAAAAAACAGGATAATACTGCCCTCGTGCACATTGAAGCTAAAATCCTCTCCCTCGCTGATGAAAGAGGTTTGGGCTTCATTACTGCTGCAGACAAAGAACACCTGGTTGAGCTCGAAACTCAAAAACAAAAAATCCTAAGGGAAGGGGAGGAAACCATCAGGCTTCGGAGCAGAGCCACATGGCTAAAAGCTGGGGATGAAAACACCAGGTTTTTTCATAACTATGCAAAGGGCAGGAAGGTTAAAAATACCATATGGAGTCTCCCCACTCCTGATGGAGATGTAGCTGACACCTTCCCAAATCTCTCACAGATGGGATCCTCCCACTTCAAGAATCTTTATAAACAGCCCCAGGCCACTTCCATCGCTGAGATCATCAATATTGCGGGTCATTTTCCCAGATTTGTTAATGAGGATGAGGCAGATCATCTCTTTCACCCTGTCTCCCCTGAAGAGCTAGAGAGTACTATCAAATGGTTCAAGAAAGACCAGAGCCCGGGGCCGGATGGGTGGACCATTGAATTCTACATTGCATTCTACGAGCTTATCAGCAATGATTTATTAAGGGTGCTTGAGGAATGCCGCGAGACGGGATCTATGTACAACGCCATCAACTCCACCTTCATCGCCTTGATCCCCAAAATAGATTCTCCGTCCTCCTTTGATGACTACCGTCCCATCTCCCTCTGTAATGTGCTATACAAGATCATTTCTAAAATCATTGCTAATCGTATCCGCCCTATTCTTTCATGTCATATCGCTCCTCATCAATTTGCTTTCCTAGAACATCGACAGATCCATGAAGTTGTTGGAGCAGCTCAGGAAGCTCTTCATTCTATCTAGACCAAACACCTGAAGGCAATCATCCTCAAGATTGACTTAGCAAAAGCTTTGGATCGCGTCAGTTGGCTCTATCTCAAAATGATCCTTATTCATCTCGATTTCCCCCAAAATTTCATTTCCTGGATTATGGCCTACATCACCACCCCAACCTTCAGTGTCCTGATAAATGGCTCGGCCTCCCAGTTTTTTCATTCAGAGCGCGGTTTGCGACAGGGATGCCCCCTATCTCCCCTCCTTTTCTTGATTATCATGGATGCCTTGAGTCGGCTTATCGACTCAGCTAAAAGAAATGGGGATTACAATGGCCTCAGGATTACTAATGAATGTTCCCTTACCCATCTTCTCTTTTTGGATGATGTTTTGATCTTCCTGGATGGTAGCATCAGAGATTCACAGTCTTTCTCGAACATTATCAATCTTTTCTCATCAGCCACTGGTATGCTTGCAAACCACTCCAAGTCATCTATCATCTTATCCAAAACCTCCATCCATGAATCTCTCCTTGCTCAAAAATGCTTTCCATACTCCATCCATCCACTCGATCATGGTCTAAAATACTTGGGTTTTAGAATTAAGCCCGTCAGCTCAAAGATCACTGACTGGATCTAGATAGTGGCAAAATTGGAGAAGCGACTCAACATATGGAGCCACCGATATCTCTCCAGAGCAGGCAGGCTTGTCTTGGTAAAAGCTGTGTTGGAGGCGACCTCAGTATACTGGATGGCATTAGCCTGGATTCCAAGAAGTATTTTGGCTAGACTTCAACAAATCTGCAACAGGTACCTTTGGAATGGAAATCAAGAAAAGCGCATTTTTGCTTGGGTTGGTTGGAAGAAGATCGCCACCCCCCAAAAATGGGGAGGATTGGGGCTAAAAGATCTCCCCTCTTTTGCACAAGCACTTGCTGCCAAGATGGGGTGGACTCTTCTTACTGGCAACAACCTATGGACCTGCATCTCATACCACAAATACATCTGGCCGCACAATATTCTGGATTGGTTTCGCCTCCCCACCTGGCCAAAAACAGGGATATCCTCTGTTTGGAAGGCTCTCCTAAACTCTCTACCTCTCATCAGGGATAACCTGGTTTGGAGGGTCAACGATGGATCTCTAGCTCGTATCGGCATGGACCCTTGGTCGGGCTGTGGAGGTAGACATATTTTACCAGATGATCTCATACAGCATCTTCACTCACAAGCGATAAGAGTTCTGGCAGACATTGCTGATCCTCAGAACTCTTCTATATTTGAACAGCGCTGGAAATCAGCTCACCATATTAATCTGCCACCTGTTTGGCATCAGGATTGGATGGATTATATCACTGCTTTATCGGAAGCTCATATAAGGATTAAATAGGGACTGGATGAACTTATGTGGCATCTCTCTGGAAATGGTATATACACCCCTAAGTCGGGATACCTTGCTCTGATATCGCACAAAATCCCGGACGCGATCTCTTTTTGGTGGCAGACTGTTTGGAAACTCACAGCTCCTCCCAAGCAGAAATTATTTTTTCGGTGCATCCTTAAAGGAGTTGTTCCTACAGGGGATTATCTAATGCACCGTGCAGTATACGGGCTGACCTGGTGTACATTTTGTAAACAATCATCTGAATCCTGTATCCATCTATTCTTACTCTGTCCAGCCATATCCGCAATCTAGCAAGCCATATCAACATCGATCCTATTCACAGGCAAATGGGAGGGTCACGATATAAATCGTGCATGGGAATCCTAGTTTTATAACCACAAACTTTCAAAACTCCAAATTTTTCCTGTCATAACAAGCTGGTACATATGGTTAGCCCGAAACCGGATGATTTTTGACGATAAACCGCCCAACTGGCTGCACATTATCTCTCTCATTACTGCTGCATATAATTCGTTGCCTGACCCGCCTCAGCCTAGGAATAGAAGTCCGCGCGACCCTCCACCCATTGACCATGGCACTCCTTGGGCCTTCTTTGATGGCTCGGCACAATAGCAAGGATGTGGGGGAGGTTTTCTACTCTTCAAAAATGAACAGCACTTCTACAAAGTCAAGATGGGATTGGGACCTGGCACTAACAATTTTGCTGAGATCATCTCTCTTCGTCATCTCTTGCATTTTGCATTGGGGCACAATTGCTTGCATATACATATTTTTGGCGACTCAAATATTATCATTGATTGGTTCAACAATATAACAAAATGCCACACACACACCCTCAGGAATATTTTGGAGGATATTAATATACTGAAGGCTCAATTTATTGACATCTCTTGTCAACACATCTAAAGGGAACACAACAGCAGCGCTGATCAACTTTCCAAGGAGGCTACGTCACTTCCCAGAGGTGAGTGGTTGATACAGGAGCAGCGAGGCGCAGATTACTATCAGTACTATCATCGACCATATACTGATGCACACTACCATAGGGCGGTCAGCCCCTGAGATATAGTTACAGCTTTTTGATATTTTTTGATATTTTTTGAACAATGTACATAGCTTTTGAACAGATCATACACGATGCCCTGCGTGGAAATATGTTTTTATTTACATACATATTACAGATAGTTTTTATAAGGAACATCCTGCGAGATGATTCATTTTTTATTATCTTTTGAACTAGACAAACTGATATACATCTCTCCACATGTCAGAGAAGAACATACTGCATATGCAAAAGCATCTACAACATGTAATTTTTCTATTTTTAATGAAAAATTACGATTTTTCCAGTGGGAAAAAAAAAAAAAAAACACTTTGGAACTTAACGCAACATATCTAGAGGTCTAGGCTAGTGACGTGTTACGGCATCGTTAAAACTAGTGGCTATCGTTTTCATTGAAGGTTGGGTTATTCCTCCTCCTTGATATGACAAATGCTAGCACAAATTTTTGCTCCCCGTACCATCGCGTATATATTGGGAGACCACACTAGGCTTAAATTCTTTATCCATAGGAAACTAATTCTGCCACCTTATTGATCGCAATGCATTGAACACAGCATTCGGGAAGATTGATTGTCATACATAAGTCCTCGGTAATTTATTTTTAATTTATCACCAAGGTGTATATTGCAGTTTTGTGATTGTTCATCTGTCTAGATTTTCCAGAGTAGTCACTTTCGTTCTTTTCTGACTCTGTAAAAGAAAAGGTCCATCTGAGCACTTGTCCTTTCAGGCTCATTAAAAAACAAAGGAGACTAGAGTCGTCTTTAGCTTTTTCTCGACTCTTAAAAACTGAAAAAGCAAAGTTGTGACCAAGCGTCATTAAAATTAATTGAATTCAAAATAACATCATTTTCCCCTTAACTTTGAGTTAATCAAATAATCCACAATCGTGGAAGAAAGTCAATCAAAACCCCGTCGTTTGCGGAGACTAACGAGTCAACCGTCTTTGCCTCCGGAAGCGAATCCAATCCAGAGAAAGCGATCTTGTTTAACTAAGTCCAATTCATCTGGTTTATTTGAAACTTTTGTTTCAACATCGTCAAAGACTCCAGTTACTCTGATTATTTCTAGTACATCTACCTTCAGAGAGGAAGTTCTGCAGTTACAAGAGGACATTAGAACTGATCCTAGTGTAATGGTAGACACTTCTGTACCTGAAACAACTCCATCTAGAGTTGATCGAGAACCCATCTCAGTTCAAACCAAGGCTACATTTGAACCCGTAGTTGTTCAAGAACCTCCCTTTGAGACTGAAGTTCATTTACGTGAACATCTAGAAGTTGAGTTTCAGTATTCAAAAGGTGTCACCCCTCCAATATCTGTCACTGTAGAAGCTATACCTTCTTCGACTCCAGAAATATTTTACGGACCTGATGGTCTACCTCTTCCACCTGGTCTGATTGCTATAGAGGAGATAGTAGAGGATCCCCCATCTAGTACCATGTTTCATTTTGGAACTGGGATTCATTTTTATCCTTCTACTCATGAGTTTGGTTCTTTTAATCCTCTTTCATCACAAGTTCCTGTCGAATCGCTTGGAGAGATTTTGGATAGACTAAACATGTCTGAGCAACCATGTGTCATCTGATGCAGCTACGGCAGAACCTCCTACTGCTATTCCTACAATGTTTTCTGGTACACCTGAGTCATATTTATATGGTACACCATCTATTCCAGCTGGTTATCAATCACTAGCTGGAGTCCACTCAGGGGCTGCTTCGGCACCATGGTCTGCTCCTATTTATTCATTTGGAGTCCCATCTGGTCCTTCTTATGTTGAAACTTAGCAATTTGATCCCACATGCCAGTATCAATTTGGGCAAACCAGTTTTCAAATACCGATATATCCTTTAAACACTAGATTGTCGCCATATGGAGAGCAATATGACTTTTCACTGTTTCCTCCTGGGGAACAACCATATGAGAGTTTCCAACAATATTTAGGTCAAACTAGAATTACATATAATGGTTGGATACCAATAGTGCCATGACAACCAAGGGTTGTATATCCAACGCAATCGATCCAACCTGTGTCGAATATTCCCACTACACCTGTTATTACGACTGTGTCGCAAACACAAGCACAGCCTGTTGTATCTCAACCTCAACCTGATCTCAAGTTTCTCAAGTTGTGATACAACAGCCACTTGTCTCTACAGCTCAACCACAACCTCAAGTTAGTGCTTCTTTATCTGGAATGACTCAGGCACCAACGGGTATGGTCAATCTGCAACTTGATCAATCTTCCAGTATTGAGCAACAACAAATGGTCTAACAAGCTTTGCTGGCACAATACCAACAACCACAATTCCAGCAAAACCAACCTCAGTTTGGACTTGGTTTACAAGCTCAGACTGGATTTGGTCAATATCAAGCCTACCGAGGACCTGGGAAACAAGGCTTTGTAGGTTATGGATAGCCACATTTTCAAACCGGTTATCAACAACCACACTATACTGGTCATGTCCAACAACCTTATCAAGATTACCAGCAACAGATACTTTATACTGGTATGCAAAGACCTACTACTCAGGCGGTTCCATCTTATCCTGGGTATGCTCCACCCAACCTGAATCAGCAGTTGCCTTTTGTAGCAACTCTAGAATTACCAGATTTGAACCAGCTAACAAATGATCCAATTGCATACGCCCCTTGGTGGCCGGCGATTCCTCTTAAACTCCCCTCTGATATTCCTAAGTTCAATGGAAATCTAGGTGAAGATCCATCGAATCACATAATGACTTTTCATTTGTGGTGCTCATCTAACACTCTGAATTATGATTCGATTAGACTTCACCTTTTTCATAGAACGCTCACTGGTCCAGCAGTGAAATGGTATATTGAATTGACTAGAGCTTCATTTGATAACTTCAACATCCTTGCCACTACTTTTGTAACCCACTTTCAGTTACCAATCAAGTACGAAACTGGAACAAAACTCCTTACCAATTTTAAACAGACCACGTCCACTCACATATTTGATCATATTCATGAGTGTTGACATCTTCGTCGAATGGTAAAAACGTATGTTCATGATCAGCTTTTAGCTGATTGGTTTATTAAGTCCTTATTGCCATCTATCATTGAGGACGTGGAGAAAGATGGAGTTGTCACTAAAAAGCAAGTCATTACTCGTGCCCAATATTTAGATTTGATCTATACTCGGTCTGGCACACTCTACAACAAAATTCCTGACGCTCCTAAACCAGCTTTTTCTGTTCCACCTCCTCCTAAATCGAAGGGACTCTCATGCCAGTGACGGTGTGATCGGTGCCTCAAGCACGCAAACCACAAGAGGTCCATCTGGTCAAGCTCTTGCGGTTTCTAGTCAAAATGCAAATGACAATTCTCTTGCCTCGAAGATTAATGCCATGTCATCTGACAAGGGCAAAAATCCAAAGCAACCAGGGGGCAAGAAGAAAGGGAAAAATAATAAGAAGAAACAAGAGAATTCCACTGCTGAAAAATCATCTGAAAACCCTACTGCGGCAAGGAAACCTCCTCATTATCCATGTTTGATCTATAACGAGGAGCATTTTACGAGAGATTGTCCACATCAATATGAGGTTCAAAACTTTTGAAAGCTTCGAATACCTCAATGGTGTTGACTGATCCATTTCCAAACCCAAAAGCCCATATGGTTGCTACCGATAATGCTTCCACATCCCAAGTGCTAATGCTATCCATCGCAAACAAGCAAAATGATGCTTTGGTATCGAAAAGGAGTAAATATTATGGGAATCCATCGTCGTCGAACAAACGGGCTATCGATTAACCTAGTGCTTCGACAACAACTTTGCCAGAAGTTGTTCCACCCATTATTCCTGAATTAACCATTACACCGCCAAAGGGAGTCATACATAAATTGACATTTAATCCTCGTGCTCAAGCTGCTCAGAATTATAATATAGTGGAGGATCTGGCTCAATCGCCATCCGCTATGTCGACACTTGAGGTATTGCAAAATTGTCCCTCCCAAAAGCAGGCTTTTTTATCAGCAATAGGTGGGATCGATCCAACAAATTCCAATTTTGTGGCCTTTAATCATATTGGATATACACCATAGTTACCAGACCAACTCACTTTCCTTATACAGGTAAAAGCCCTTAATAAAAATGTTCATCAAACCATCATTAATGAGGGGGCATCTACCTGTGTTATGTCAATGAGTTGCTAGAAAACTCTTCGTTCAGCACCCTTGTCACGATCACCAACAACACTAAAAGTGTTCGATGGAAGAACGTAAACTCCATATGGGATTTTAAGTAGCTTGCAAATTGAACTAGGGGCCAAGATAGTAGATATTGAAGTCAAGGTCATTGATGGACTCCTTAACTACAATATTTTACTAGGAAGGCCCTGGGTTTATGCTATGGTTGTCATTGTGTCTACATATTTAAGAAAGATTGCATTTCCCTTCCAAGGTGGAATCACAATCGTTGACCAACTGGCCCTTTTTGCTAGCAATTCACAAGCTACTAGAAGCATTCCATTGATCCATGGAAGTTCACAATCACTTCAAAATGTTGGAGTAGGTCTCCTAAAATACCCTTCCTTAATGGGTACTTTTGCCCTCCCATCTCCATCTAGTTTTGCGGAAGTGGCCACAGTGGAAACCTATCATATGATCTCTTCTAGATCATCTGAGTTTAAGAAGAGTTCCAAATATTTTGATAGTGAGGATCATCACGAGGAGTTTCTGCCAAGCCCCATCGAATCTTTGTAGCAGTCAATTTTTTGGGCTTGTGCGCAAACCCGAATATGCACTCAACAAGTGTTTGGGTAGATAGGTCTTTAGAATATGGTACCTCTTCTTATCCTTGGTCTTGTATACATTCTACAAACGAAGGAATCATCCAATCAATGGTGATAGGAGAGACGCCGTGGGAAGATTATCATCATCGTTTCCACCTTCGAGATAACAAAGAAGATTATTCGGACGACCTCAATCACCCCTCAATTGTTGATATTTCATTAAATTTTGTAAATACAATAGATTCTGAGCGAAATCTATCCAGCATTGAAGAAACTATCACTATTAATATTTCGACCAAAACTAATATTGTAGAGAATACTCTGTTAAATTAGCAACTAGGGCCAAACTCCATGTGGGTCAGCTTATTTATGGCAGCTGATATTTTTATTGGATCCCTCTCATCGAGAGGTGTAGGATTAATCTAGAGATCATCCAAGTCCGATAAGTATTTATGGAGATATGAATTTATTTTGATTATGTAATTATTATCAAGTTGACCAGCTCTTGAGTAGGCTCAGAAGCCCAATAGACGTGTCTATTCATCACTTACGTTTTAGTATAAATTGGTGAGAACTTGAAGTCATTTAAGTCAAGTATTCTTGAGGTGATCTCCTCTCCACGTCTTGGGTTTTTAGAAAAGGAGAAAACAAAAGAATACGTTGGCCTATGATGCCCTAAATGCCATGATGTTGTATCTGCTATGATGCCCTAATTGCTGCTATGCCCTAGCCAACCGCAGGCTTATGAGGATGCAAACAGACCTTATACACTGGACCTTACATGCTGTCAATGGAGACTCCTATACACAGGATGCCATATATGCAGCCATACATATACATACGCATAACATTACGCTAGCTAGATAATATACACATAGATGGAGATATGTATACACACAGACTTGGAGACATGTATACATTTTTATGTATATGCAGGCCCTAATACAGCTGTCATGTATCACTGTAATGCGCAGGCCCTAATACACATAGCGGTTGTCATACGCAAGTATAGAGCCCCAGGCATATATATATTCACACTGCATGGAGGTCTCATAGAGAGGAGCCACTGTAATATTAACACTTATTCAATGAAGGTCACATATATGTTATATATAATGAGGAGATAATACATTGGTCACAACTCTAATGCACAGGTCATGGCATATATATGTTATCATATACGATGGCAAATTAACGCAACAAATATATTATAAACGTTTAACATACTCATGACAGGAGGATGCAGTCTCGGCAAATTTGGAAATGAAGTGACACAATCTCGGATGAATGTCTATCCACTATAATAATCAGTCAAGGGAATGAAGCTACAGGCAAGATAGTGAAGCCACAGTCAGGTTGTCAAAGCCACAGTAAGGGTAACGATGTCATAACACAGTCATGGAAAATTATGCATATACATTGTCATAAGAAAATTCTCTATACATGATGTATGTGTAATGTACTGATATAAGCTTCAATAGCATGGATACTATACATGATATACGCAGACATAAAGACGGTTGTCAAAGGTAACTAATATTTGCATCATGGATAGCACAATGTTGCATGAAGCATGGACAGCATCATGATAAATGGAAGCAAGGGCAGCATGGGCAGCATGAAGCTTGATATGATGCATGGGCAGCATGGGCAGCATGAAGCTTGATATGATGCATGGGCATCATGAAGCATGATGATGCATGGGTAGCATGAAGCTTGATATAATGCGTGGGCAGCATGGGCAGCATGGGCAGCATGAAGCATGATGATGCATGGGTAGCATGAAGCTTGATATAATGCATGGGCAGCATGGGCAGCATGAAGCATGATGAGATCATGGGCAGCATGAGTATCATGAAGCATGATGATGCATGGGTAGCATGAAGCATGATGAGATCATGGGCAACATGGGAAACATGAAGCATGATGATGCATGAATAGCATGAAGCATGATGAGATCATGGGAAGCATGGACAACATGAAGCGTGATGATGCATGAGTAGCATGAAGCATGATGAGATCATGGATAGCATGAAGCATGATGAAGGATAAGATCATGGACATGGGTAGCATGATGATAATCATGATTAGTGCAGCATGCAATGGTGCAGCATGTGGACCAGATGTAGCACTACGATAGGTGAAGCCGTCACCTTGGAGAGTCAGTTGAAGCAAAATGTCTTCAACTGATCTCATCGTTATGCGAAATGATCTATGTTAGATCTAGATAAGTCAAAGTGTTGATGTCTATTGTAAATGTACTATCTCTCTCTCTTTCTCTACTAAACTTTGAAGAACATAAAAGAAGAATTGATCAAGGGTTTCCCCACACATTGTGGGGTTTGTCCCTAGCTAGCGCCAATCTTGTGTCTCTTTCTTGGCTTGTCTTCTGGATTTATATTCATGTTCTACCTACAGTTTACTTTAGCCGATGTGATTGCTAATATGGAAAAAGAAATTAAATAAATTGCTCTAGCATAGAACATACCTAAACTTAACATGGTATCAGAGCTGAGGTGAAGACAATGCCCAAGCAAGAGTGAAAGAGCAATCACCAAAGACAGTTGGGACAATACAGAAGGATCAATGGGTTCCTCATAATTCACCTAGAGTGAAGTCGAAGCAGAGAATGTTATCAGAATGACGTAGCTGCCCTTATATGAAGGAGTGTCTAAATGGCAAAGATGCAGGTCATCAAGGACACGACCGACCCTTCAAGGAAGCAAGGAACCCCAGGAATGGAAGTTGAAGGCTTTAAGGTGGCATTCATCAATGGAAAGATGGTGACAGGGAAGCCTAAATTTAAAAGGAGCATGAAGGTACATGTCTGAGATGTACTGAAGGAAAATCTTATAAGGGGACCATCCCCCTCATGCCACAAGTCCACGGGTTTGGAACAACCCGAGGAGTTTGATTCATGATCAGGAATCTTATGCATGTAGAACCCTCTATGGCTTGAAGCAAGACACCCCGAGCATAGTATGAGAGGATCAGCAGTTGCCTGATGAAGCTGAGATTCACTAGGAGTGAAATCGATCCAAACCAAAGGTTGTGGATGACAGACCTCTCATACCAACACCTATGTCTGATAGGTGCAGACCCTCTCATTTGTAGAAGATAGAGGGAGTTGGATTCTAAATGTGGAAAGATAAACTACCAGCCTATGACTACCTTGAGGATCTTAACTTTCAGAAGTTATATGGTAGTGATGTCGAACCAGATTTGTGAAATGCCTGAGTTTCAAAAAGAAACTCATTCGCGTTGATGTTCTTGGTGAACCTCCGTCTGAATATATGTTTTGCAGTTAGCATTGTGAGCTCATATTTGGTTGAGCCTCACTAGATTGGTGCCAAGAATCTTCTGAGATGTCTTCAGGACACAATCTCTATGGATTGAGATACACTGCCGGAAATATGAAACTACATGATTATTCGACTGTTGAATAGGCAGGTAGTGTGGAGGATCACTGGAGCACTTCTTAGTGTTGTTTCTCTTTGGATTCTACTTCGATATAATGGATGAACAGGAAGCAGAAGTCAATTTCCATAAGCACCGCCGAGACCGGATACATATCTACGAGTATGATCTCGTATGAAGCTGCCTAGTTGGGGAAGCTCTTCAATGAGCTGTTTGATCACATACCACTGTGATTCTCTGTAACAACCAGAGGTGGGATTCGATTATTGAGGAATATCGTATTCGTCGATTGCTCCAGCAGATAGACATCATCTGGGATATGGTAAGTCAATTAGCAAGGAGGCTCCATCGCATTAAGATGATGTACAGGTCGATACACCTTGTCAAAGACCTAAGGAAAGATCTAATCTATGATTTTCCCAAACGACTTGGAGTCATCAAGAAACCCTTGTACAAGGGTCCTGCATGTTGCATACATTGAGCTCTGGGAGCTATGAGGGCTTGCAGTTCTTACTGGAGCAACATACGACCACAAGGTGACTCACCCTCCCCTCGTGGTGCGCACTGGAACAAGATGATTCGCCCTCTTGTGGGACAAGATGATTCGCTCTCTTTTGGAATGAGATGATTCACTCTTCTATGTAGTAGGATGATTAGTTCTCCTGTGAGGCCTGGATTGATGTGTTCTCCATGGCAATTGTAGCAGGATTGATGTGTTCTCCTGTGAGGCCTGAATTGATGTGTTCTCCATGGTGATTGTAGTAAGATTGATGTGTTCTCATGTGAGGCCTGGATTGATGTGTTCTCCATGGCGATTGTAGCAGGATTGATGTGTTCTCTTGTGAGGCCTGGACTGATGTGTTCTCCATGGCGATTGTAGAAGGATTGATGTGTTCTATTGTGAGGCCTGGATTGATGTGTTCTCCATGGCGATTGTAGCAGGATTGATGTGTTCTCCTGTGGGGACAAGATTGATTAGTTCTCATGTCGAGGCATCCTACCAATGCAGTCTGGGACTCATGGGAAGTACCTCTCATCTGATCAATGAGTAGGGAAATGAAGTTAGGGACCATAGTAGTACCGATGGACGCATCGTTGTATCTACTATACTCCCTACGCTAAGATGACCTCCATTGATCTAGGATCAATGTTACTGGTCTGGGACTAGTGGTAGGAGTTGTACGATACTATGACGCTGACTTCGGGTTGGTTGAGACTAGTCTAGGACTAGTAGTACATACTCTAAGACTTACTTCGTGTCAGTGCAAGACTGGTCTAGGACCAGTGGGAGTGGTACATAGTATGACGCTGACTTCGGGTTGGTTGAGACTGGTCTGGTACTAGTGATACCCTCTCTAAGCCTGCGATACTGATCTGGGATCAGTGGTAGGAGTGGTACCCACTATGATGTTGACTTTGGGTCGGTTGAGACTGGTCTGGGACAAGTGGTATGCACTCTGAGATTGAATTCGGGTCAGTGGAGAATGGTATGAGACATTCTCAATTAATTCTTCTTCTTCATAGTTCGGCAGAGCTAAGTTGAGCAGAACTAAGCTGAGCTGAGCAGAGCAGAGCTAGCAGAGCCAACAAAGTTGAGCAGAGCGGAGAAGAGCTGGGCAGAGCAGTGTAGGGTAATGATGACAAAGATAGTACAGTCGGACATATGGATCAGAGGATGGAGTTCTCCCTAGTTGAGAGGGAGTGTTAAATTGGCAACTAGGGCCAAACTCCATGTGGGTCAGCTTATTTATGGCAGCTGATATTTTTATTGGATCCCTCTCATCAAGAGGTGTAGGATTTATCTAGAGATCATCTGATTCTGATAAATATTTATGGAGATATGAATTTATTATCAAGCCAACTAGCGCTTGAGTAGGCTCAAAAGCCCAATAGACGTGTCTATTCATCACTTACGTTTTGGTATAAATTGGTGATAACTTGAAGTCATTTAATTTAAGTATTCTTGAGGTGATCTCCTCTCCACGTCTTGGGTTTTTGGAGAAGGAGAAAACAAAAAAATACGTTGGCCTGTGATGCCCTAAATGTTATGATGTCGTATCTGCTATGATGCCCTAATCGCTGCTATGCCCTAGCCAGCCGCAGGCTTATGAGGATGCAAACAGACCTTATACGCTGGACCTTATATGGTGTCATTGGAGACTCCTATACACAAGATTCTATATTACTCTGGCCAGATAATATACGCATAGATGGAGATATGTATGCACGCAAACTTGGAGACATGTATACATTGTTATGTATACGCAGGCCCTAATACAGTTGTCATGTATCACTGTAATGCACAAGCCCTAATACGCATAGCGACTGTCATACGCAAGTATAGAGCCATAGGCATCTATATATTCACACTGCATGGAGGTCTCATAGAGAGGAGCCGTTGTAATATTAACACGCAGTCAATGAAGGTCACATATACGCTATATATAATGAGGAGATAATACGTTGGTCACAACTCTAATGCACAGGTCATGGCATATATATGTTATCATATACGATGGAAAATTAACGTAGCAAAATATATTATAAAGGTTTAACATACGCATGACAGGAGGACGCAGTCTCAGCATATCTAGAAATGAAGTGACACAGTCTCAAATACTTCTGATGTGTTTGGAGAGCAGTTACTAGATGAATGTCTATCCACTACAATAATCAGTCAAGGGAATGAAGCTACAGGCAAGATAGTGAAGCCATAGTCAGGTTGTCAAAGCCGCAGTAAGGGTAACGATGTCATAACACAGTCAAGGAAAATTATGCATATACACTGTCATAAGAAAATTCTCTATACATGATGTATGCGTAATGTACTGATATAAGCTTCAGTAGCATGGATACTATACATGATATACGCAGACATAAAGATGGTTGTCAAAAGTAACCAATATTTGCATCATGGACAACACAATGTTGCATGAAGCATGGACAACATCATGATGAATGGAACCATGGGCAGCATGAAGCTTGATATGATGCATGGGTAGCATGGGCAGCATGAAGCTTGATATGATGCATGGGCAGCATGGGCAGCATGAAGCATGATGATGCATGGGTAGCATGAAGCTTGATATAATGCATGGGCAGCATGGGTGGCATGAAGCATGATGATGCATGGGTAGCATGAAGCTTGATATAATGCATGGGCAACATGGGCAGCATGAAGCATGATGATGCATCGGTAGCATGAAGTATGATGAGATCATGGGTAGCATGAGCAACATGAAGCATGATGATGCATGGGTAGCATGAAGCATGATGAGATCATGGGTAGCATGGGCCACATGAAGCATGATGATGCATGAGTAGCATGAAGCATGATGAGATCATGGGCATCATGGGCAGCATGAAGCATGATGATGCATGAGTATCATGAAGCATGATGAGATCATGGGTAGCATGGGCAACATGAAGCATGATGATTGTTGCACAAAAAATTGTCACCATGACTTTCTGCAATCTGTGTGAGTCTATCATCACTCATACTTACCTCCTTGGCAAGTCTTAAACCTCAGTTCTTCATATCAAGCCTTGAAAATAAGAGAAAGACCTTAAAAATCTCTAGAACTCTAGTTCCGCACTTTCTCTTAGCATTACCTGCAGTACCACACCTATTGGTCATTTCCCCTGCGCACCTGACCGCTCTATATCTGTGATATGGGTGCGAACCCCTGTAAAAGTTAAAAAGGCGCAAGTACATTCTTAAAAACTCACTTTGAGTCATTTCTGGAAGCTTCTAGACGAAATCTTGCAGTGGCAAGTTTGCTCCTTAAAGGTTCATGCATCCCATACCTTTAGGAGCTAACCCCTTGATGTGAGGAGCTTTTCCCCTTGAAGGAGGACTCTATCCCTTCAATGGTGGACCTGTAACCTCCTTCCTTTGCACTATAAAATGAAGCTTTGGGCTGGTTACTTGGGAGGTTGAAAGCTGAATATTTTTTAGGGTAAATGTTGTTGGAACTTAGTCTTCCTAATTGAGCTTTTGAGAGGAGAGATTCCATACCTTTTGATCTCATTTGGAAGAGAGTAAGGCTTGTAAAAGTAGAGGAGATTCTTGTTTGGACCCTGGGAAGAGCTTGTACAGCATCAAGGCACCAAGGTTGTAAAGTTCTTATATTTAAAAGTTAATACAATCAAGTTTATTTTTCTCAATAAGCTATGTCTTATGGTTTATTTCATGGATTCCTTGATCACTATGATGAACATGATTTATTATATTAGCTATACAGGTGTTCTTTGATGTGTGCTTGTTTGTGATTGCAGGTTATTAAAAGGAAACTCTTTGAAGTTGTTAGAGCAAGGCTGCCACAAACTAGCGTTGGACTTAAGGTAGGGTCTAAAAAACCTCTTAGTTTTTATTAATGAATTGCAATATGTTTAGAGAAAAGTAGATTTGCTTGTCTTGCTTGTTGCTAGATATCAGTTGATACAAGGGAGATCGGTCTTGTCCGCAAGGACGATTTATCCGGCCAACAAATTGGCGACTCCACTAGGGAAAGAACTTGTTGTTTTTGGTTCTCTTTTATTTTGATGAGGAAAAGTTTTTCCTGGTTTTTGATTGAGTGATATATGCCTGGGTAGCTTAGGTTTTCTCTGTTTTTGAAAGTTTTGAAGTCTTTTATGTTTTTCTTGAAGTTTTCAGGGGACCGCACTTGCTTTTTACAAGACAATGCGGACATCCCCGCACTGTTCCTTTAGTGCACAGAGTGGTACCGCACCTGTTACTTCTAGGGCCTGCGGACCCTGTTTAATTTCTTGAAAAACTTAGATTTCTTCTTTCAGTTTAGTTTAGATTTAATTTAGGATTCTTAGCATCTACCCAGATCTATATTTTTCTGTCAAAAAGCCTTGTTTATGGGTTTCTTTCAGCAAATTCTTCATCTCATCAATCTTCATTAAGTTAATTGGGTGTTTTGAGTCTCTTTTTTGAGAAATTCTTAATTTGATTTCCTTTGGTCATTACTTGGAGGTTTGTCTCATTCTTTCCACAATTTTTCATCTTTTTGCTTTTGTTTTTGCAAATATGAGTGTTAATCGCCTTTGAGTGTTTTGATTTTTTCATCTTTGGCACTCTCACCCAATTTTCTTGACTTGCACTTGATTGGTTCTTAGATCACATTAGAATAATCTTGTGTTTGAAAATTCTCTTGCATAGATCACATTTGCATAATTAGAATTCTCATTTTGAGAATATGAATGAAAAATGTGCATAGATTACATTTGCATACTTTTCAAGTGAATTGTGCATAGATTACAATTGCATAGTTTACATTCTGAAAAATCAATCGTAGATTTAGATCAATTTTCTTTGATTTGAATTTACATATTTTTATGCTTGTTTTAAACACACAAAAATAAAAATAAAAATTGTTTTGGAAATGATTTGCATTAGTTTTTCTTGATGAAATTAGTGCATTAGAGAATTTGTTATATTTTTTCTTAGTGATCAATTTTTTGCATTGTTGGAAGTCAATGGAAACTCTCTCCTTACTTTAGTTAGGATTCATCGAATTGAAAAGATTACATTATCATATTCGATTGCATTCAGGTTTGGGTCGGGTCATAACACCATTGGTTCATATCCATTTACCCTTTTGAGTAATAACAACCTAAATAACACAGCGCTTAATTAAAATTCATCTAGTAATTTTTAAATTTTTAGGGCTCTTTCCACCAATCTAGCTTAGGCTAGTGTCTTGGAATAGGTTTTAGTTAACTCTCCAAGACAGTAAAACAAATAAGTAGTCGATCTTGCGGTAGGAAAAATTCCAATTGTTGCATGTATGCTTTGGGAAGCTCCTCCTAAAGGAGTCAAGCACGAGATCATATCTGAACCAGTGAGGTAATCAATCCTTCCTCGTTGGGAACGATCGCAGATATACACGTATTAAAAACGGTAAATCTCGGATTGACCATTGTCGAGGAGCCTAGGGTCACTTGTTGGTAAACCTTGGATTATGTCAAGGAGCCTTCAAGGGGATTGAGCTTTGTTACTCTGTCCTTGCATGTGTATCAGATCATAGACTGTTCCCCCAGGTATATTTGTTTCTGTTGGTAACCTTAGTGGCCATAATCTATAGGATTCTTTCCTAAGGTGACAGTGGAGGGGAAGATCCCACTGTACCTAGAGCAGACGTCGACTAGACCCCCTTGGATTCTCTAGGGGTTCTCTTCACTCAAGACGGTTTTGTGAAGAAACTTGTGCCAGTCTGTTCATTAAGCAGGTTGTCGGGGTAACTGTTCCAACCGCCATTTGTGTATTGAATTCTGCGGCATTGAATTTCATCACCAACTAGTGTTTTCGATACGGAAGTTACTATTTGTGTGTGGATTGACTCCTAGATTTGATAACGCGTGTTAATTTGTTTGTTTTTACTTTTAGAGACCATAGGTGTGAATTGTGATTTTTAATTGTTAGGTGTGAATTGTGAATTGTTAATTTTAGTTTTAAATTGTTAATCAAATTCACTGAAGTTGAATATAATGGCAACTGTTCCAGAATTTACCAACCAAGGAACCCCTCTTAATGAGAATCGTAGTACTTTTCCTTGCTTTGGAAATTTTGATCCTCCTTATATGGCTACTTTGTCATTCCCTGGATTTACAATAGGTTTACCGATATGGTTATTTTCAACTTCGTTGGCCCCAAATACTCCAATTTTTCCACCTCAACCAAATGCTTCACCTCAACAGAGTTCACCAACCTTCTGTTGACCCTTTACCCTCTTCGCCTAATATTTCTTCCTCCATTTCTTCCTCTTCGCTTGGTAAAAGCATTGACGCTAGTAAGAAGAAAGGGAAGAAGAAGAAGAAGAAGCAAGATAAGAAAGGAGTCAACCAACCAACCATGGTTGTAAGTGTTAGTTGTGTTGAGGAAACCTCCAACATTCATCGTAAACCCAAATACCCTTGCAGGCTTTCTAAGGGTGACCACTTCCTTATCAATTGTCCTGGTATTCCAAAGGTTTTGGAAGTCTGGTCAGAAAAATCTCATCAACTTTCCATTGATCCATCAACCAGTGATAGTCAAGTTCTTGGGAAAAAGGGTAAAGTTAGGTTTCCTTGTAAGTTATGCAAAGGGTGTCATCAAACTCACATTTGCCTTCACATGGATGAAGCCTCAAAATTGTTGGAAAACCTTACTGTTCCACAGTAAGAATTTCCAACTGGTTACGTAAACTTTCTTCCAACCTACCGTCAACTGACGGAGTGATTGATCTAATTTCAAGTACAGTCGATCCCACTCTTCCATTGGAGAGTGAAACTCATATCACTCAGGTTGATGATCCATTAGTTGATCAAGTGGTCGATTCAATTTCACATTCAGTCGATCCCACTCTCCCTTTAGAGAGTGAACTTCATATCGCTCAAGTTCTTCTTGTTACATCAGATTCTTCTACGTCGGGGGGCATTTCACCTGTTTCTACAGAACCCCCTCCAAGTAGTGAGGTATTTTCCTTTGATTGGAATAGACTGCCAGAACCTTGTCTTCCTTCCTCCATCCCTTTCCAAATCATTGTCAAGGCTGGTGGTAGGTACATACACCGCACACAGGTAGATGAAGGTGCTTCTGTTAGTATTTTATCCTCAACTGCTTGGAAAGCTTTGGGTTCCCCTCAGCTTATGCCTATTACGCAGAATTTGAAAGCTTTTAACAGAACCATTAGTGAACCTTTAGGGATCCTTCCTAAGTTTTCTATTACCTTGGAAGGTAAACTGTCTATATTGATCTTATGGTAGTTCGAGGTCCCTTGGATTTCAATTTACTCCTTGGGCGTGACTATGTTTATTCAATGAAAGTTGTTGTATCGACAGTCTTTCACGTGATGTCTTTCCCTCACAATGGAAATATTGTGACTTTAGACCAGCTTTCATTCCCTAGTCTTGTTTCAACTACCAATAATATGACACCCCTAAATGTTCCTAATTATAAAGTGGTATCTACCCTGCCATGGGTTAATTATGTGGCAACTGGTCCCATGTTTTCAGTTACCGATGTAAGTGAGCCTCTCACTGTTTGCTCATCTTCCTTTGATTTAGATCCAGTAATTGAAATGGAAAATTCTATGGGATTTCTTGAACGCGATGTTCTTATCCCTCTTGAGTCCCTTGGCATGTTTTCCTTCTAGAGAACTATTCTTCCTTCTCATGAAGACCTCTTGGAAGCCATGATCAAGGTGTGTTCATTGACATGTCTTCCTTCCAGTTGGAAGCCATAATCAAGGGTTTCGAGGAAAGTTCATGTTACTGAGTCAACCTCATTAAAAAATGAATCAGATTTGAGGAAAGTTCCTGTTACTAAGTCAACCTCGTTAAAAAATGAATCAGGTATGAGGATAGTTCTTTTCCTATGTCAACCTCGTTAAAAAAAAATGAATCAGTAGGTTATATAGGTAGATTGTAGAGAGTAGATTCGAGGAAAGTTCCTGTTACTGAGTCAACCTCATTAAAAAATGAATCAGGTATGAGGACAGTTATTTTCCTGTGTCAACCTCATTAAAAAAAAATGAATCGGTAGGTTATATAGGTAGATTGTAGAGAGTAGACGTGAGGATAGTTTTTTCCTGTCTCAATCTCGTTAAAAAATTAAACTAGGTCATGAGGATAGTTTGTTCCCGTCTCAACCTCTTTAAAAAATGAAATTGGATGTCATGAGCATAGTTCCTTGTCTTGTGTCAAGCTCGTTAAAAAATGAAACAAGGAGTCTTGAGCATAGTTCCTTTTCTTGTGTCAAGCTCGTTAAAAAATGAAACAAGGAGTCTTGAGCATAGTTCCTTGTCTTGTGTCAAGCTCGTTAAAAAATGAAACAAGGATTCTGGAGCATAGTTCCTTGTCTTGTGTTAAGCTCGTTAAAAAAAATGGAAACAAGGATTCTAGAGCATAGTTCCTTGTCTTGAGTCAAGCTCATTAAAAAATGAATCAAGGATTTTGGAGCATAGTTCCTTGTCTTGAGTCAAGCTCATTAAAAAATGAATCAAGGATTTTAGAGCATAGTTCCCTGTCTTGTGTCAAGCTCGTTTCAAACATGAACCAAGGATTTTGAGGATAGTTCTTTTCTTGTGTCAACCTCATTAAAAATGAAACAACTCCCTTTTCGAGTCAAGTCTTGAAAGTAAACCTTCATTTCATCCTCCTGGTTGAATGCAATGAAGCTTGGGGGGCATGTACCTCGCTTTGCATCGTTATGCTAGGGGCATGCAAACTTATAACAAGCATATTTTTTCATTTCAAGCTTGTGTAAACATGAAACCGAATCCAAGCACAGTTCTCTATGGTTCAAGCTTATGTTAAAAATGAACTCATACCCATTTTACATCTCGTGATTGCCTTTTTATCCGCTAATTTCTGTCAGATGAGCCTTGGTTGTTTTCATCCCATTGCCACCATCTCTTTGGCCGATTATATGCTTTCACTTACTTGTTTTCCTTTCCTGAGGGACTGGAGTTATGAGTGGTTTTGTTAGCCAACTTCTTGACCATTACTTGTTTTAAGCAGTTCCACCATTGCCGGAACCAGTTACTACCCTTTATACCACTTGTTCCTCTAGGATGAGCCTTCTTTAAGCTCTTTTCTGACTCGTAAAATATGAAAAGATTGCTGAGTTTTTCCTTTGTGAACTCATTAAAACGGAATTAAAAGGAAGGTCCACTTACAGCTCTTTTCAAACTGTATAAACATGAAAAGATTGCCAGACTTTTGTCGTTTCAAGTTCGATATTGGTAATAAAATAATGTGTTTTCAATCGCTTTTTTACTTTTTCCGATTGAAGGCACTAATTATGAAAAGTACTCCTTGATAGTAATGATCAAGCGATTCTCTCAAGTATTATTTTATACTTTTTCGGGCTTGGGAGACACAAATTTATGAAAAAGGACAACCATGGAGTTTTCTGAAGTTTTTCTTCTGACTCCCTAAAATTGAAAAACACCGAGTTTCTCCTATACTGGACTCGTTAAAATTTAACAGTAAAGGACCTATTCAATTTCAAACAGGAATGGACCACTCCTTCTTAGGGTTCGAATCTTAAACTAAGTTGGACTCATCTGAAGGATGAGCTTATAACCAAGAAAATGTTATCCTCCTCAAGCTTGTCAAAAATAAAGACGTACTTTCCAGAAATGGTGGGGGAAAAGAGAGAAAAATGAACCTGATTGTTATACTTTAACTTTTGAAAAGCAGTTAACCACTCTTGAACACGACACTTTTCATTCACTTGGGTTGGGAAATCCTTTGCCTAACAATTAATCAAACCATATTGAAATTCTTCAGCCGGTTTCTGGGTATTAGCTTTAGGTCAATTGTCACCAAAACATCTACAGTGTCATTATGTGTTCAAGAGGTCAGTTCAAATAAACCATTCATTTTCAAAATATCTGTCATCCATCTTGACCATCCCTGAATTAGACCTTGCCAAATATATTTCTTCAAATCTTGATCTATGATTTCTTGTTGGAGGCTTGCCTACAACGGATCGCTTTCTATCGACTCCAACTCATTATCTAGAAAGATGATCTAGAAATCATCAGTACCTTGGAATTTTCATGCCTCAATGGCAAGTTTCTTGCCTTTGACGACAGGTTGCATCATTGACCTTCGATCAAAGGATTCGGTGACCTGTTCGACATCGACTCATTCATTCACATTTCATGGATTGTACTGAGTACTTTGAGGGCCATTGACATTACTGATGGTTCCTCTCACACTTGTTAACAATTTACATCATTGACTGGTAATTAAGTGGTTTCTACCATGTTCGACTTCGACACGTTCATTCACATGGATAGAATTGTACTAGTTTGGGAAGTAGAAATGAAGACCCTGGATCTAGCTTCCACCATCCAGGCTACGAGAATTTTTTTTATTCATTATACAGTGTACTATTCATAAATAGATGGTTACGCCAATACTATGTCTACATATGTCTATACTTGTGATGTATTACAAAATCATTTCTGTATCAGAGCAGTTTAGATAGTTTCTAGTAAGTTTTGATCTGAGTATGGGAATGCCTACCTCAGCGATGATATGATCATATATATATATATATTATTTATTATACTATAAGATATAATAGATATTGCATTGAATGTTTTTACAGGTTCCGACCGAGGTATCCATAGGAAGATCCTTGAAATGATAAAGTACTTCACTCTTCTTAGATGACAAAAACCATCCTCATCTATTACAGTCTTCGCAATTTAGGGGGCAATCTGTTATATGAAAAATTGTCACCATGACTTTCTGTAATCAATATGAGTCTATCACCACTCATACATACCTCCTTTACAAGTCTTAAACCTTAGCTCTGCATATCAAGCTTTGTAAATGAGAGAAAGTCCTTAAAAATCTCTAAAACTCTGGTTTCGCACTTTCTCTTAGAATTACCTACGGTACTGCACCCATTAGTCATTTCCCCTGCGCACCTGACCACTCTGTATCTGCATTTATGGGTGCGAACCCTTGTAAAAGTTAAAAAGGCACAAGTTTATTCATAAAAACTCACTTTGAGTCAATTCTGGAAGCTTCTAAAGGGAATCTTGCGCTAGCAAGTTCGCTCCTTGAGGGTGCATGCATCCCATTCCTTAAGGAGCTAACCCCTTGATGTGAGGAACTTATCCCCTTGAAGGAGGACTCTATCCCTTCAATGGTGGACCTGTAGCCTCCTTCCCTTGCACTATGAAATGAAGCTTTGGGCTGGTTACTTGGGAGGTTGAAAGCTGAATATTTTTTAGGGTAAATGCTGCTGGAACTTAGTCTTCCTAATTGAGCTTTTGAGAGGAAATATCACATACCTTTTGATTTCATTTGGGAGAGAGTGAGGCTTGTCAAAGTAGAGGAGATTCCTGCTTGGACCCTGGGAAGAGATTGTATAGCATCAAGGCACCAAGGTTTTAAAGTTATTCTTTGTTAAAGTTAATACAATCAAGTTTATTTTTCTCAATGAGCTGTGTTTAATGGTTTATTTCATAGACTCCTTGATCAATATGAAGAACATGATTTATTATATTAGCTATGCAGGTGTTCTTTGATGTGTGCTTGTTTGTGTTTGTAGATTATTAAAAGGAAACTCTTTGAAGCTGTTGGAGCAAGGTTGCCACAAACTAGCGTTGGACTTGAGGTAGGGTCTATAAAACACCTCTTAGTTTTTATTAATGAATCGAACTATGTTTAGAGAAAAGTAGATTTTCTTATCCTGCTTGTTGCTAGATATCAATTGATACTAGGGAGATCAGTCTTGTCCACAAGAACAATTTATCCACTTAACAATAATATTGGGACTCAAACAATGGGATGATCACAAGGTTCCTCAAGTCATATGTCATCGCCTTGTTCTGAGTTGGGAGCACCACAAAATTTTCCTTTCTTGGCAATGTTGGATATCCACGACTTGTACAAACTTATAAGTGACCCCATCTACCACAACTTACTTTGGCTGCTGATCCCACATAAGATACCAACAGACATCCCCAAGTTCGAAGGGAAACAAGGGGAGGATCTAGGCACTCACATCACCACCTATCATCTTTAGTGTGTTTCCAACTCCATGGTGGATGATAGTGTCTGGTTACGTCTTTTTCTCCACACCCTCACTAGCAACGCAACTACGTGGTACATTGAGTTACCACGTGCGTCAGTAAATAACTTCGACGCTCTAGCGATGGAATGCTTAAAGCAATTCTAGCTACCCATCCACTATGAGACTGGGATAGAGCTCCTCCACTTCATTACATCAGGATACCACCACCCACATCTCTGATCATATACATGAATGGAGAGGTAGGTGAAGGTTATTCAAAGCTCTCCTCCCAGACTATCTCTTAGTAGATTGGTTATGCAAGTCCATACTCCCGCAAATCGCTAAAGATGTCGCTTTAGGTGGTACAGTCACAGAAGACCAATCCATAGGTCGTGCCCAGCACTTAGATTTGATATATTCATAGTCTAGTACACTTTACGACGTAATCCCCAATGCCCCTCGCAACTCCAATGCTTCCACTACTACCAAATCGGCTGCTCTTCCTACCATTGCGATAAAGTCTGTGCAGTCTATGCAAAAACCTGGTGGTAAGAACAAGAAGAATAAGAAAAAGACCTCTTCTTCTGAGGAGCAGTCAACAAAGCAGAAAAACCCAAAGAAGAAGCCTATTGCGCCTTATGAAAGGGGCACTTTGATGCACAATGCAAAATACATCTGCACGTGCTGCCCAAAACTACAGCATTGTAGAAGACTTGGCACAAGCACTGTCGGTTATGTCAGTGCTAGAATTATTACAAACATATCCAGCACAAAGAAAATATTTTCTTTCGGCTATTTGTGGTATCCACCCACAAGATTCCATGCTTGCAATTTTCGACATGGAAAAGTGTAAACCTCCCCTTTCCCACCAGCTTGCATTTCAGGTGCAAATCTTTTCGAAAGGTAAAGGTGTACATAGAACTGTCATCAATGAAGGTGCTTCTACTTGCGTCATCTCGGCTTCATGTTGGCTCGCTCTAGGTTCTCCAACCCTATCCCCGCCGTCGAATTCTCTTAAAGCTTTCGACGACCACACTTTCATCCCAAAAGGTTACCTAGCTAGCTACCCCATCACTTTGTATGGGAAAACGGTAATGGTGGACATAGAAGTCGTAGATAAAAAACTCGACTATAATCTCTTGCTGGGTTGCAGTTCGACATATGCCATGAAAACCATCGTATCTACTATCTTTCACATCATCCTATTTCCATTAGATGGAAAGGTAGTTACAGTAGATCATTTGTCTTTCTGCACCCTTGATTACTCCCCGTTACCAAGCAGCTTTGTACCCCTAGTAGGTGGTGTACCTAACTCTTACGTCAGTATCAGTACCAGTCTACTGAAGGCTTCTTCCCTCATGGGTTTTCCCTCTTTAGCCACCCAAAATTTCACAGATAGTCAACATGCTTTCATTTATTCCTCATGAATAGACCGATCCATGGACCCTACCTACTCCTTCAGACATTGACATATACAGAGAACAAATGCCATTGTCACCAGCTAAATTGGCCTACCAAGCCATTCAATCTGCATCCACATCTCTAGTCACTTTGATTACAACCAACAGTACCACTGCCCCTCCCATAAACACTCCTTCTTTCGATCCACTCAATCATGTTCTACCTACAGACGAAGCTATTCAAGAAACCATGAGTTTAGAAGAGTGGCCTTGGCAGGATTCACACCATCGTGTTTCGATATTTGATTCAGACACGATGCCTCTTCAAATCCTGTCCCCTGACATACCAAAAAACGTTTCCTCACCCTATACGACCATCAAAACTTTGGAGGTGGAAGGAAAGATAGGCAATATTTCAAAGACATTGCTCATCGATATTTCTGTCAAGAAAGGCATCGTAGAAACATCCAGATTAGAGCAGATTGCAATCCTGAGGAAATTGCAAGCTTCACCTGCCTTTTTAAGGAATTCCACGATGTTTTCCCTTGGTCTTATGAGGAAATGCATGGCATAGACCCTTCTGTTGTCAAGCATGATATTGAAGAAGATCGAGCATTCTTTTTATGGTATTTTTCTTGCTTGTTAATCCAAAAAATCCTTGAGTCTCCTTCTTCAGGCTTTTTAAAATACCACGAAGAAGATCGAGCATTCTTTTTATGGTATTTTTATTGCTCGTTAATCCGAAAAATCCTCGAGTCTCCTTCTTCGGGCTCATTAAACTACCATGAAGAAGATCGAGCATTCTTTTTATGGTATTTTTCTTTCTCATTAATTTGAAAAACCTCGAGTCTCCTTCTTTGGGCTCATTAAGCTACTACAAAGAAGATATGAGCATGTTCTTTTATGGGATCTTTTCTTGCTCTTGAACTGAAAAATCCTCGAGTTTATCATTGTTGGGCTCGTTAAACACATACGACGATGGTCTGAGCAACTGTTTTTCGCTCTTTTTCTAGCTCATTAAATTGAAAAATACTATTAGAGCATTCTTTTTAGGCGCTTTTTTCTCGCTCATAAAACTGAAAAAATCCCGAGTTTTTTCTTTAGGCTCGTTAAAAATTTATAAAGATGACTCGAGCATTATTTTAGTTACTTTTATCGCTTGCTAAACTGGAAAATCCCAAGTTTTTCTCGCCGGGCTCGTTAAATGTCTACGACAACAACAAGAGCACTTTCTTTTTTGCGACCATTTCTTGCTCTTAAATCGAAAAATCCCTGAGTTTTTCCCCTTCTTTGGGCTCGTTAAATCTACTAAGAAGGAATGAGCAGTTCTTTTACCCCTTTTTCCTTGCTCAATAAATTGAAAAATATACCTTCATTTTTCTTCATTTGACTCATTAAAATTTGATGAGGTTATTGAGTTTGTTGTCGCTTGACTCATTAAAAATACATGATGAAAAACAAGTATAGTCTGTTTCCTCGTACTCGTAACAAAATGAGGTCAACATCTATTGAGCATAGGCTTCTCAATATCTGGATTCAATAGATTATGTTGGGTAGCACAAGCCCTGCAGAATGAGTATGGGGTGTGAAGCCCGGAAGTTTGGGTAATAATAGGGTAAAAGACTCCATGGAAAGTGCAGAGCATGAACTATAGTAGGTTGATTCAAAGGGTAGTCCACCCAAAAATAATGTAAATAAATAGTAATAGAGTCAGCCCATGGAGGGACCGTGGACCAAGGGAAAGTATAAATAGAGCGGGGTTCTATGAGGGAAAGGAGTTCTTTTGGAGGATGGAATGTAATGGGTTCTGAAAGGAAATAGCTTGAAAGCATCTTTAAGTCTGAGTTGAGGGAGTAGGGTAGAAGGTAGAGGCTCTGCATCTATGTGCGCAGAGGCCTAGAAAGTCCATGGCTGTGTGTGCGGACCCCTGCAGCTAAGTGCGCAAGGTGTATCTGGATGTATTGTTCAAGATTGATAATAAAGATAAGTTTCTTCTGAATTCTGTGATTGATTGTGACTTTACTCTTTTATGATAAATGAACTATTATGATTTCTACAATTTCTATAGTTGAATACATGTGAATTGGGTTATTCTTGATGTGCAAAGTAACCAAAAGTAATAAATGTTTTCTTAAAGACCGTTTTCACTAGATCAAACCAGTAATAAGTGATTCAATCTGTGATAAATGCGATAAGGGTATTTCGATCTGCACGGATCTAGTGTAGCACAAGGCTGCAGAATAGCACTTGGGCCCCAAACCACATCCACGACATCCCCAGGGTGCGAAAACCTAGTTCCAGCACCCTCCCCTGCTACCTCGGGTGAAACTTCAGTCTACGCTTCACGGGTTGTTGCCAAAAGGGCCGGTAGCTACGGGATTTGTTTGGCTAAATAATTCTTCCGAACTTGGGTCAAGCCCAAAGAAGTCAACAAATGGTTCTGTTGCCGAGATCGGGATCTGCCTAAGGGGTGTTTGGTGTGAAAGGTGGGGACGCTAGAGGAAAGAGCAACAAAGGACCAGGATGGTAGTAATGGTGAGTGCCATCCAGTTACCAATATTCAAGGGAGCAGGAAGTGAAGATCCAAAAAATTCTTGGTTTGTATTTAATTCAGTATGGAACGTGCAACAGATTACAAATGGTGATATCAAGAAAGCCATCTTAGTGAACACACTACAGGACCAAGCGCTAACATGGTATATGAAGTATTCGGGCATCAACCCAACAATGGGGATAACAGACATCTACACAGAGTTAAAAAAGGAGTTCAACCAGCCAAAATTGGAGTCGCAGTCGGTCATAGGATTCAAAGAAATCATGATGATGCCTGGTGAGACCTTGTGAGATCTGGATCAGAGGTTAAAAAGCAATATTCACGAAGCCAACATGACCCTGACGGATGCACAACACTGCGCTTGGTTCATGGCATCACTAATGCCATATTTGAAATCAGTTTTGTCATAGCAAAAGATCTCAACCCAAGCACAATCATTGGAGGCAACAATGTAGCTGCACGAAACCTCGGTACAGGACCCAGGGTTGGGAGTTCAGCAAATCCAAGCACAAGTGCAAAATCTATTTTTGGAAATACAAAAGTTAAAACAAGACTAGCCGCCAGAAGTTCGGGAAGAAGTTTGGTGCATCAAGTGTAGGGGCCAGGGACATGATAATGACCATTTTCCAGTCGTGGTAAACCTAGTGGTCACGGGGGGAGCAACACCTTTGCAACCAGAGGCACAGGTAGGGCCAAGCATGATCGCCCTGCTCTGGTGCACAATCTATCAAGTAGGAGGAAAACACATCATGGATAATTGCCATCTGTTGCCGAAACACAATTAGACCCCTCAACATCTCTTTTGCAACTTTTGTAGATCGGTGGGTCACGAGGACAAAGATTACTGAATGTTGGTGGATCAGGCATCTGCCTACCAAACACAGACTGTAGGATGAGGTCAAAATCTAGGTGCAATGTTTGCACGCGGTGGATTCCAAGGACGGGGCAGAATGGGACCAGGAAGGGGTCGAGGATGACTAATTTGTTACAATTTTGGAGGACCAAGACACTATGCGTGGGATTGCACAAATCCAACTCAAGTATCATGTCCCTATTGCGAACAATTTGACCATGAACTACTAGATTGCCCTATGTTGCTAGCATAGATTTGTGAAAAAAGGACAGCACCTCCGACGATGACATAGAATGTCCAGATGATAAGGTCTGAACCACGCGATGAAGAACCTAAAGTAAATATGGTACTAAGGAGCGGTGCAATCTTAGAAGGAGATCAGTCTAAGCCATATAAAGGTCCCTCGATGTTAACAACTTTCGTAGAAACTTGCATGAAGTTACTTCACAATAATAGGGCAGTGAAAGGATTGCAGGAGGTAATTAACAAATACGAAGGATGGGGAGAACCTCACATAGTTCGATGAATGGGGAGACATATGTCATGGACTGGACAAGAAATGTGGTTAATAGCGCAGATTAGTGACTATGAGATGGATCGGGTTATTTTGGACCTCGGTTAGGATGCAAACATCTTTCCCAAGTAGACATTGGAGCGTATCGGCAAGCCCCCACTCCAATGGTCTCTGATCCAATTACAAATGGAAAATAGGTAGAAGATCTTGCCAATGGGTAGGCTGCAAGGAATCATTGTAGACTTGATGGTGCAAGCACTAGAATGGATTTTGAAGTTATTGAGATAGTTGATGAGAAAAGCCCATACCCTGCATTGTTGGGAATAAACTAGGCCATGAACATGAATGGGATTATTAATTTCAAGCACAGGAAGATGATATTTGAGAAACAGTCGTGCTGCATAGTTGTTCCGCTATTTCCAACCGAGGGACGACGCTACACAGAACCTGTGCGTGATGACGAGTAGGACGAAGCATTGGATTGCATCTACCAAATTGTTGTACAAAGTCCAATAAAGGGTAAAGTAGTGGAGGAACAGATAATTTCATAGGTTTACGTGGAACCATACACCGATGATTCAGAGGAAGAAGATGAGCAGTGGTAGAACAGAATGAACGGGGCAACTACTTTAAGCTACAATATGCTGACAAAATCCATGTACTACGTTAAAGCTCAGGATCGCAAGATGCCAATGTATGATGGGCTCACAATAGTAAATGAATTCCTGGAGAAGTTTGAGAGCGCAGTACCAGAGTACCAGTGATTTGATACACTCAAATGGGCATTGCGCATGACACCGGCACGATGGTGGGGTACCCATGAAGCCACTTTCACAGATTGGTGAAGTTGTAAGTGCATGATGCAAATACGATTTGGGATGCTAGCACTCCAATTAATAGAGAAACATGATGGACAAGAAAATCCACACATACATCTAAGAAAATGGACCAAAGCCTATGGCGAAGAACCACAACCAGAATGGGTGCACCTATTTTATCATACCTTAGATTTCATCCCAAGGAATTGGTATACTAAAACAGAGCTCCGACGTGGCACATGTGAGTGGCATATCTTACACAAAAGGTTTTTGTCAACATTTATTTTTGGGGATCAATGGATGGATACAGTGGACAAAGCATTAAAGATAGTAAAGGCCGCAATTTTCATGTTTCTGGTTGAACCGGAAGAAGTTGTGCAACTAGACTGGTCGCGACAGCTGAGACGGGCCTTGGAATGTTACAATGTAAAAGCAGAAGGGGACAAGGATGATGTGCGCGACATCAATATACCAAAATCTGAAGGAAGTTGAGAAGTGCATGGCCCCGAAATGGAAGATCCAGACATCGCAGCACCATTAAAAATGAAGCAAGTGAATATCGGAATAGAGGAGGAATCAAAGTATGCTATGCTTGGAGATTACTGGGATGTTGCTACAGTGGAAAAGGTCATCGAGCTACTTTGGGAGTATCGAGTCCTCTTCCCTACCAATATTACGGAGCTAAAAGGGATTCAAGGTGAACTAGGAATGATGAAGATAACTTTGAAGCCTGACGCAAAACCAATAAGGCAACGACCTTACCGATTGAGTCCAAAATATAAAGCAAAATAACGAAAAGAACTAGACAAGATGCTGGCAGCCAGGATCATTGTACAAGTCAAGGAGTCCGATTGGGTAAGTTTGATGGTGGTACAGGAGAAGAAACAGAAGGGTGAGATCCACATCTATGTGGATCTGTGGAAACTCAATGATGCTTGTGTTAACAATCCATTTCCCACACCTTTTACCGATGAAGTCTTAGAAAATGTGGGTGGGCAGGAAGTGTATTCCTTTACGGATGGGTTCTCTGGATACCATCAGATCAGGATCGTGTTCGAGGATCGTAGCAAGGCAATGTTTACTATGGAATGGGGTTAATTTCAGTATACAGTGATGCCATTTGGATTGAAGAACGCGCCGGCAATATTTTCCCGCATTGTGGTAGCTTCATTCAAGGAATTTGTACATAAATTCTTGGAAGTCTATCTTGATGATTGGACTATCTTTAGCCTAGTTAAGAAACATACTGAGAGCTTATGATTAATTTTGGATACCTGCCATCAACACCAGATTGTGCTCAGTCTAAAGAAGTGTACGTTCCTTGTTCCTTTCAGGAACTTGCTGGGTCACGTAGTTTGTAGGCAAGGCTTGATGGTGGATTTGGCAAATATCACTATCATATTAGGACTGCAAGCACCATGCAGTGTCAAACAGCTTCATGCTACACTGGGACACACAAGGTACTATCGGAAGTTCATAAAAGGTTACACCCAGATCATGGCTCCAATGGAACAATTGTTAAAAAAGGATGCCACGTATTGATAGAACGAGGAATATAACAAAAGCCTGGAATTGCTAAAGGAAAAAATGGCATCTGCCCCTATCTTGATATTTCCAAAATGGGACATGGAGTTCCACGTGCATGTCGATGCGTTGTGTATTGCGTTAGGAGTAGTACTTACTCAGGAAGGTGTGGAGGGAGTTGACCACTCGATTGTGTTTGCAAGTCGAAGGTTGTCAAAAGCCAAGAAAAATTACTCTACTACTGAGCGAGATGGATTGGCAATGGTGTACACACTCTAGAAGTATCATCACTATTTTCTTGGAGGAAATTTTAAGATGTATATTGATCACTCTGAGCCAAAATACCTAGTGAATAAGCCTGTGTTGGGGGGGCGCATCTGTCGATGGTTGCTGTTGTTTCAAGAATATGATTTTGAGTTTGTTGTAAAGCCAAGACGTCTGAATGCAGGTCCAGACCACTTATCCCAGATTGAGATGGGTGAGGAACCCATGAATCTATAAGAAGGACTCCTGGATCCCAGTTGTATGCAGTGCGTATTGCCGATGGCCACTTTGAAGATATAATCTATTTTTTTACTACCGACACTGTGCCGCAGGGGTATTCTGTGCAACAAAAGAAGGAATTGGTGACATGAGCAACATATTTCTCTGTGATTGTCGGCCATCTCTACAAGATGGGCCATGATGAGATATTACACAGATATGTACCATAATTTGAGCGAGAATAGATCCTTGCTGAAGCACATGGAGGGGTTGCTAGCGAACATTATGTGGGCTACGCCACAACCCAAAAGGTTCTTCGCACCGGATTATGGTGACCCACCCTACATAAAGATTCAAAAGCATGATGTCGAGCCTGCAATGTATGCTAATGAATAGGAAAGCCATTGTGAAGGGATGAAATGCCACTTCACCCACAGGTAACACTACAACCATTTGAGAAATAGGTGATCAACTTTGTCGGGCCTATTGAACCATGAGGGAAGATGAGCGCGCACTATATTATCACTATGACTAAATACTTGAGTTGATGGGCAGAAGCACAACTAGTTAAAGATTGCACAGTTGCGAAAGTGGCAAAGTCTTGTTCGAGAATGTGTTGACCAGGTTTGGGTATCCTAAGATTCTCATGAGTGATCGAGGAACACATTTTTTGAACAAAACCATTAGTGCGCTCATTGAGGAATTCCAAATATATCACCAATAGAGCATGCCATACCATCCACAAGAAAATGGGACTGTTGAGGCATTCAACAAAATTTTTCAAACCATGCTGACTAAGATCTGAAATGCGCGACAGAACGATTGGGACTTGTGCATCCTTGTTGTGCTATGGGCATATCAAACCACGTGAAAAAAGTTTACAGGTAAGAAACATTTTCGATTACTCTATGGTAAGGAGGTCGTGATGCCTATGGAATATATCGTGCCCAACCTATGGATTGCAGTAGCTACAGGAATGGCAGATCATGGGGCTTTCGAGAAAAGGGTTGCACAACTCGATGAACTGGACGAAGAACGATTTTTGGCAGGATTTCATCAGCAGGTACAAAAACAACACGAGAAAGCATGGCATGATTGCCATATCAAGGTGTGAATGTTCAAGAAGGATGACCTCGTATTATTATATGACAATAAGTTCGAAAAACTTCCAGGTAAACTCTGTATGCATTGGTTGGGGCCTTATGTCATTAAAGAAGTAACTGATGGGGGCACAGTTCAGCTGGCTAAGCTCAACGAAGACCCCTTCCTGGGAAGAGTGAATGGCAATCGCCTGAAGCTCTATACAGGTAGGCTGACCGCTGACTAACCATTGCACAGAGAGTCTCACCGCTCCGACCAGTTGAAAGAGAGTGAGGGACAATAAAGCAATCAACGGAAAAGATGCATCGGTATCAGGGTACATGTATAATTGGCCAACAATCAGGAGCATGGTTCCACGGATAGAGCCACACATGTGCGCAACTCCAAGGAATGATGACCGTTAATACCACTATTCAGGACAAGATGGCTACATTATGGCAAAAGGGAGTGGGCGCAGGTAATTAAGAGCCATACTATGAGCCAGATATGAAATGATTGACCACAGATTTCACACAGGAAGGTTACATGTGCTAGAACGAGTGGTAATCTAGGCATTTGAAGGTTGCATGGCTTATAAATCACCATGGGGAATCTGTCGGGCAACCTACGCTTTCAAAATACAGATGGATTTGTTCATCATCTCTTCACCCGACATGCACCCGAAGGTATTAATTTGGCTGAAGAAGGGGCAAGACTCTCTAAGGAGTCTGGTATTGATAGCTATGGGTATCCCACAGGCTGCAGCATTGCTAGAAGGGGATGTAGCGGAAAAAAGGGAATGCGAAGTAGAATTGGTCCAAATGCCATCACCTCGCCTAGGGTCAGGATGGCGCATTACAATAGAATAATAGAAGGATGGACAAACGACAACCATTGATGGAGAGGAAGTCAATAAGTTGCCTATGATGGTTCTTGACAAGTGGGATCGGGCAGACAACAGCCAGGTTCTTGCAAAATTGCAACACAGGTTGCAACGGATGGTGTGAAGAGAAGATATGTCGGTCAGAAAGGGCTATGGTGGTACCAGGAGGTCCTATATGCGGCTCCCCCACTCGCGCTAAAATCCTTGGAGGGGGTGTTCTGTCTTAACTGAGCAGAGCATAATGAGCATCGCCGGTTGCGAGATAGGGTAGAAACACTGAATTTGGAAAAGCGTTGCAGGAGACAAAGTAGGAGCAACCAGATGACGAGTGCCACTCAACGAAATGTGAACCATGAAGCCAAGACTGAGTGCCTAGCTGTAGAGCTATAACAAGGGCCTTTTTCACCTCTAGTTATCTCACATTACAAGTCAATCCGGGAGCGTTTTGTTATTGTAAAGGGTATCTCAATTTGAGGCTATTTGCAAGGGTAATGCTTAGTAGTATAGGTCTACGAAATACAAGAGTAAACAGATGCCAAGCTATGCTAAATTACTTTTGCATAAAAGAAATCACACACGGCAATTTTGTCAGTCAAGGGTATGGAAGCAGTAACCCATCCCTCTAGAAACTAATGAAGGGAAATGAATTAGAGTATGGATCATGGATCTGGGATAATAATAGCGTCTGCTGTGTCTCACGACAGCCTTGATCCTCCTCCCACACAATACAAATGAATGCAAGTAAAAAGGAATAGCAAGAAAGCAGAATGGAACGGAAATTCAGAAATGGAACAACAGTAAAAAGGAACGGCAGGAAAGAAACTAAATCTCGCGAGTTAAACACTCTCAATTCTTGGCATCAACTTACATACAAAGAAAGAGAAATCTTTTGTACAAGTAGATAGTTTAATTAAATGGAACAGCAAATCACCATAAACAAGAAACATCAATCATATATACACATAATCTGAAATGATTACCGGTAGTCCATCCCTCAACCATATGTAGTTGAAACATTCCACTTATAAATCCTGGAAGTGAACAACTTAGAACAACGTTAAGTGATCAATTCTGGAAATATGATGTAAACTTGTTACAAAGACTTACAAAAGGAAAACTACTGATGAACGAGTATGGAACAACATGTAAATACATCAGATTATTGAGAGCAGTAAACAAACCACACAAAGCCAAACTGTAATGATACAATCAGCCAGTGTCCATTGGAGCCGGGCCCTTAGCTTCCAATGGCACACCGCCGTAACTTACTTCAGATGCAGAGAGAAAGTAATACCAAATATATTATATTAATGCATCAATGATAGTACAGCAAAACTAAGTCTCAAAGAGACTCGATAGTCTGAGTTTAACCAACTGTGCAGAAAGTAAAGATACAAGATACAAGATACTCCAGATGTCCTGAAGTCTTCGATGCTTCCCCTTTTTATACAAGTAATGGCGGAGTTAACTAAACAACAAAATGATTTAAAGTAACGATCCCTCAGGATCAAAGATCCTGAGGGATCTGTTAAACCGTTAACTCCTTTCTTTTCTCTGCCTAGCCTTCCGAACTGACAGTCCTTCATCTCGTCCCGGATTGATCTGCCTTGATTTACTTGCCCTGGTCTGGACTTTATTTGGTTTTGGAGGGACAGCCGTTATCTTCTCATGGAACTCTCGTTTTGCACAGCGCCTTCCTACTTTGTCTTTTCCTGCATAGAGAAGATAACTTTTAGTGATTGGGTCATTCATACTTATTCTCATTACATTCTCCCTATTGTATAACAAAGAAAAGGTTACAACTATTGCTTGAAACACCACTAAGTTATTCATTAAAACATACCTTTCCAATGCTCTACACACCTCCCGGCTTACTCTGTTTCATGGCCTCATGAAAACGTTATAATTAACATGGAGAGCGGTCAGAGAATAGGCGGGAGAGGGCACCTCATGAGGAGGTCTGCAACCATGGTGAGCAACTAGTTTATCAAAGAATTGATTCAATTGATCTGCAAGCATATTATACAAGGCCTGGTACCCAGGTGCAGGGTGCCAAATAATTGGGCTACGGAACCGGTATCCTAACCAAGACAGCCCAACATGTAGAATGCGCTGGCCATAAAAGGCCAACCGTTCAGTAACCAGCTCAAAATTCTCGTATTTGAATGGCTCCCTGAGCTGGATGCTTGGGGTAGAAATCCGATAGCGGAATTTGGCAGATTCCAGGGCAGAATCCTTAATAGCCAGAAAGTATTCCAACCTATTTCGGATCAAACCCTCATGCATGGGTCCTAGCAGTTCTATGACACCCGGGGTTCTCATAAGGCATTTGTGTGATTGCCATAGGTGAATGAGGTCTCTAGGCTCGGCCTTGACCCATAGATCTAGGCTGTTCTCTTGCCTCTGGAAGGCATTGTAAGCCCTCAGCCACTTCAACTGATTGACCCCAAATGAAACAAACGCTTGTAGTTGTATACCTCCCACAAATGGTCCAAGGTTCAAATCGGTTTCCTGGTCAAGTACCATATTGTGCAAATAGAATTCACATAGTAACCGTTGGACCTTAACCCCATAATGTTTGCAACAATCAATAAAATCATTAACAGTATTAATCTGAATGGGGGCACCTGCCCTGACGGCTTTTATTTTCAATATTAAGTATCTTTCAAGGAGAAATAAAGCATAATTCTTTGCAAGGGCCCTGCAAGTCAAAACATCATTATACAGTGAACATACAATGTCCAATTGTTTAATAACAGCATCTAGTTGACGTGTTACCTTGGAAACCTTTTCTTGTTCCTTCTGCCATCCTTCAAAGGCCTGACTCTCTGATTGACTCATGTTCCGCAGTTGCTGCTGCAGTTCTTCATGTTTTTCCCGAGGGATCATTTGTTCCCTTAACTGCTCAGCTTCCTGCTGCAACTCCTCGTATTTTTCTCGAGGGATCATTTGTTCCCTTAGCTGGTCAGCCTCCTGTCGGGCTTGCTTCATCTCGCGGTGCAAGGCCTTAGTTTTTGGATCCATTTTCCATGATTTCTCGGAGGCAGGGAGTCTTACCTAGACCTTCCTGTGTCGCTGCCTGGAATTCGTATCCCGAATTATCCCTAAAGGTGTTGCCTCAGTTTGGGCTGCTTTGCTTTCCCTTTCTTTCTTAACATGAATAAAGGGGTATGATGGCCCCTTTGTAAATAGAATATCGTCTTGCGGCTTGGTTTTGATTGGAACGGCAGTTGGTCCCAATGGGCTATTTGGAACAACGGTCTGTTCCTCAGTGTTAATAGGGATGACATTCTGATGTTCCATACCAGATGGAACGGCATTTTGTCCCTCAGTGTTGGTTGGAATAGCCGTAGGTCTATCAGCGGAGTATTGACCCCCGAGGCGCCTATAAGCCCCTTGCCTTCTTGTCTGACAGGACCCTGCTGCATTTGTCCTTCTTTTTCTCCTTATGGTCCTCCTTATTCTCAGACTGGCTTCCAAACTTCGAATTTTCTGCCAAAGCTGGGTTATAATATTCAGCAGTCTCTGCTGTTTATTTCTTAATTTCTTAATTTCTCTTGCGTTGGCTGTGGGCACATGAGTGGCCCTCAGTTCTGCTCCTCTTTCATCAAGGGTTTGTTCTGGCATTCTGGGAATGAACTGTTCCCGACAAGCATTTTCATTCTCCACGTCATCAGTAGGTGGGTTTTCTCCCGGTGTCTTGGGAACAGGTTGTTCCTGGTTGGTATTTACATTTTCTTTGTCAACAACAGGGGGGTTTTCTCCTCTTGCCATTTCTTCATGCAATTCTTCATGCGTCTCTTCCTCAGAGGGTCCTTCAGGAGGGTCTGCTGGGCTGGAAGGTGAAGCATAATTTCCTAGGCTAGCCATGATGGTGGCCAGCTCTTCTTCCCCCATGGGGACCTGTGGAGGGCTGTCCCCCAATTGTTCCATCTCCTCCTCCTGAATTGGCTACTCGGTGGCTGCCTCCGGATAGCTGGCCTCGGCCTCAGAGTCAAAATGTTCATTTCCTTCCTCAGCTTCTGCTTTGTTCTCAATTTGTTCTTCATTTTCCCGCGAGGGTTCCTGTTCTGGCACTGGTGGTTCCTCTGTTATTTCGATCGGCTGGTCAATGTTTAGCTGGATTTTCTCCAGCCTGCCTCTTATCCTTGCCAACTGAGCTGACTTCCTACGCCTCTTGGGCTGTTCGGGTGTGCTGGCCACCTGTTCTTCCACCACCACCTTCCTGCATTTTTCAGCTTGTTCTGGCGTGCGAGAGGAATGCCTACGTTTCGAGGCAGCACGTTCTTTTGTGGCCAGTTCCTTATGTTTTTTTGCATGTCCAGATTCTCTAGAGGAACGTTTTCATTTTACTGACTCCGTGCGTTTCTTGGGTTGCTCGGGTGCATCCGAGGGATGCTTGGGTTTTGGCGATTCTTTGGGCTTCTTAGGTGCTTCAGAGGTACTAGCGGGATGCTTAGCCTTTGGGGATGGTGATGCCACTCCCCCTCAAATTGCTGTAATAAGCTCCCCCCAGCTACTCTGCTGCTGAGTGAGACTATAGCTCACTATCAGGTGAATCAAACCATGATGGCTAACCACTGCGTCTTCATGGTGTGCCTTTTTCAGGTTCCAAGAGGCATCATGCAGTAATGAATTTAAAAATGCAGGGAGATTCACTGAACATTTTCCTTTTAACACAGCGAGGAGCTTAAGGTGACGCGGTCTTAACACATCCTTTTGCCCCTCGCAAGTGATGTAGCACTGTACAACCTTTGCCAATTCGCTCCAGTGTTCTCCTAGCGTTGCCGGCAGCACTCCTTTTCCCTTCACTGTCAGATTCTGTCCTTCATCTTGGAAAAGTTCTATGGTCTTTTGCAATCTCTCTTTCTTTCTCGTCCATATTGGTCCTGAGGCTGGTAGTCCCGTTACTTCCGCGATTATCTCCTTCGTGACCATTATCTGCTTCCCACCTACTACGGTGTGTTCTTCCTGCAAATTCTATAGGAATTCCATGGCCACCATTTCATTTGATTCACGCAGGCGACTAAAATAAGTTAGCCACCCCGCCCTTTCTAGGATCTCCCAAGCAGCTTCGGAGACTACTAGCTCACTAGGCTCGCTTCTGATAGCCTTAACTCCCATGGTTCTGTTTCAGGATCTAGATGGAACACCAATTGCCTGTCACAAAGAACGTAATCGCAGCCAAGAAAACACAGAGCATGCATGAAAATTGATTGTAAATAACAACTTTTTGCAAAAATAGCATTGTCATGGTGTTAGCCCATATCGTACCTTCGTACCATATCATTTCCGAATGATGTGCTAACACATGGCCGGCAGAGTAATGAGGTCACCTCCCCCTACACAATATGATAGGCTGTCCCAGCCGTCCAATGAAGGAGGGGCCGCCATCCCGTCACCAAGTCATAAAGGAGCAGCATATAGAGGTTTGCCATGTTTCAGATTAGATAAAGAAATACCAAGATCGAGGCAAAGGATATATCGCGTTTTGCATAAGCCTGCGTGATGTGATGCAAGACAGGAGGATAGGACATCTGGCACTCATATAAAGTCTGCGGTAGTCATAGTTGATACCTTTGCCATGATTGGTGGTGATAGATATTCATGCGACGTATCCATCAAAGTGTAAGATATAATTATTACGAGGATAGAAAGAAGTATTTGATATGATCCACATTGGTGTATATATTATGACTCTGATACCATTAATAGAGCTCTGCTACTGAAAGGTGTTCATAACCTTGGCAGAGTTGTTTATTTCACCCTGGAACCATGATCCTTTGTGTATTGAAGAGCAATTCTTGTCAAAATGCAGGCCATCATGCTGGCTTGGTAACCAGATAACCATGATGCCATTCACCAGAGAGGCGCGAAACGTGGGCAGGCCAGCTCATAATGAGACCCCCTGTTCCAAGGTTTGTTTATGTAGTGAACCTGTTGGACCATATCCCTGGTGTGGTGGCCATGATGGGAATGCCACTTCACTTCCAATCTTATGATCATAGTAGGCTAGTTCTTAATGAAACCCCCTATCCTGCATTTGACAAATAATTTCTTTCTATTTTGCTTTCGCTCTTTTTTCTTTTGAAACAGACTTTTTCTCTTGTGTAATTACACATAAGGGTGGTTCAGCCCTCCTTAAGAGTGGGAATGGCGGAAGAAGTCTTGTCATCCCAATAGGAAGATATAAATCTTCTGTTCTTATTTCCAAGTAATAATAGAGGAAATTGTAGGGACTCAACATGATGAAATTTTCCAACAAGGCAGAGGAGGTGAGACTATGACAACAAGAATGATGAGTGTGTGGATCCTTCCTTTGTTATTGCATCAATACTAGGGCTGTTAAAGATAGCGATTTATGATATGTTGATCTCGATATATCCTGGCTTTTATATTCATTGCATAAATGTATAGCTGCTACTTATGGCCTTGGAAAGAGGATGGACAACACATCCTTCATATGAAAGGGACAAGAACATACTACTCCTTTTTTGAAAGGGAGGGTGAGGAGGAGTTCATTTGATGCATTGTCTTAAAAAAATAGCAGAAGCACACAAATGCTGTTTCTTTTGAAAAAGGAACAGCCAAAAATATTCAAGTGTTGTTCCTTTTGAAAAGGAACAGCAAAAACACACAAGTGTTGTTCCTTTTGAAAAGGAACAACAAAAACACACAAATGCTGTTCCTTTTGAAAAGGAACAGCAAAAACACACAAGTGCTGTTCCTTTTGAAAAGGAACATCAAAAACACACAAGTGCTGTTCCTTTTGAAAAGGAACAACAAAAACACACAAGTGCTGTTCCTTTTGAAAAGGAACAGAAAAAACACACAAGTGCTGTTCCTTTTGAAAAGGAACAACAAAAATCCAAAAGTGTTGTTCCTTTTGAAAAGGAACAGCAAAAATCCAAAAGTGTTGTTCCTTTTGAAAAGGAACAACAAAAACACACAAGTGCTGTTCCCTTTGAAAAGGAACAGCAAAAAACACACAAGTGCTGTTCCCTTTGAAAAGGAACAGCAAAAAATACTCAAGTACTGTTCCTTTTGGAAAGGAACAGCAAAAATCAAAAAGTGTTGTTCCTTTTGAAAAGGAACAGCAAAACACACAAGTGCTGTTCCTTTTGAAAAGGAACAGCAAAAAACACACAAGTGCTGTTCTTTTTGAAAAGGAACAGCAAAAATCCAAAAGTGTTGTTCCTTTTGAAAAGGAAAAACAAAAACACACAAATGCTGTTCCTTTTGAAAAGGAACAGCAAAAATCCAAAAGTGCTGTTCCTTTTGAAAAGGAACAGCAAAAGCACACAAGTGTTGTTCCTTTTGAAAAGGAACA